>LPNX010355114.1:678380-743994 GCA_001517045.1 Pseudotsuga menziesii | reverse complement strand
TAAAACCACTTAAGTATAAACAAAAGATAAAGTAATGAAAGCTTTAATACTTACAACTTGTAGTAGATCAAAAGATGCTACAAGATATAATTATGGTTAACACGTTCATTCCATGAGATACTTGAAATGAAATATACTTTAGCAATATGACAAGTAAATAATGCATTCAATAACATAAACAATGCTTCCAACTTGTTGATATTCTGGCAGGTTGGGGGCTTATAAATATTTAATATATATTTTTTTTTTAAAAATTCACTGCCGTCGCTTAAGCGACAGCTATATCTGTCGTTTTTGCGATGCCTTACCATGCTATCTGTCTCAAATGCGACGGTTATTGGCGATACGTGGCGCTTAAAAATTAGTTCTAGCTGTTGCAAATGCGACGAATCTTCTTCATCTCCATCGCTTAATCGACAGCTATCTCTGTAGTTTATGCGACACTTCGTCATGCTATCTGTCGCAAATGCGACGGTTATTGGCAATACGTGGCGCTTAAAAATTAGTTCTAGCTGTCACAAATGTGACGAATCTTCTTCATCTCCATCGCTTAATCGACAGCTATCTCTGTCGTTTTTGCGACACTTCGTCATGCTATCTGTCGCAAATGCGACGATTATTGGTAATACGTGGCGCTTAAAAATCAGATCTATCTGTCGCAAATGCAACGACTCTTCTTCATATCCGTCGGTTAATTGACAGCTATATCTGTCGTTTTTGCGACTCCTTTTCATGCTATCCGTCGCTTAAGCGACAGCTATATCTGTCGTTTTTGCGACGCTTACTCTCTAAAGCAATGGTTTAAGCGACGATTATACCTGTCGCTTTTCCGACGGTTGACATTTAACCGACGGTTAGTTAAGTGTCGCTTAACCGACGGTTAGTTAAGTGTGGGATAACCGACGCCACGTTTTCGACACTTGAGAAAAAATCAAAGTGTCGTACATGCGACAGGAAAGTGTCGAAAATCCGACATGACGGCCGTCGGATTTTGGGTCGAAATGTAGTAGTGAGAATGCTAGCAACCAAAACTAGATGTGTTGAATCTACAAATTTTTCTTATGCTTGAAAAACTTCATCAAAGAGATTTGAGGATGAGACATTAGGAGGGAGAACATGTTAGGAGGTGCTAGGTTCACTCTCCATACTGCTTGAATGAACGTCATTGTGATTTTCAAAACCTTTATCCAAATTGGTCCATAGAATATTTGGGTATTAAGAAGTATTAATAAGGTAGTGCATGCTTGGAGATGTTTCCTAACACATTGTTCCAATTTCTTTGTCACAATGATTCATCCAATCATTCGTGTCTTGATAATATTATGGCTTTCTCACAACACCAATGCATGCATCAAAAAGATAATGTCTCTCGATAAATGCACACATCTTTGGCTTCCACTCAACATAATTGAATGGAGTAAGTGAAGGAAGTTTTGAATCTATGCATAATTTATTGTACCTGTAAAATTAAATATGAAAATATTAATGGAGAATTAATTTGTTATCTCAATCAAAATCTAGTTCGGCATTAAGCACACTCAAAACTGCATCACACCTAGGTAGAACCTAATGGATAAACCAATGGATTCAGGGCAATTGCCCCAGGATTTTTATGGTAATTTCACTACTTCTGGTACTATAATGGAAGTACATGAGTGATATTTAATACCTATGGATCTAATACAATGTGAATTTTTCACATCCTGATCTAGTAACAAAATTTATCTTCACTAAATTCATATAAAATGCAAAAAAATGAGAAGAAAAATATGGTAGAATCGCCATAGTAAAAATGCTCCAATGAAGTAATTTTCATTCATCTAATGTTTTCTAATGTGTTAGTAATATAATAATACTACAATGATAAAAATAAAAATCCTAAAATGGAATTCAAATTGGCTCACAATAAAGAAATCTTAGACTAGACTAATTCCCCAATCTAGACAAAAAATCTATCCCAACTCAAGGATAAAGGTCACGAATTGGATAGGTGGCCCTAGCATATTCATGAGTGACCAAATAAGCAATTGCATGTATTTTAAGGAGAAAAACATGGAAGTGGTTCAAGGCAAAAAGTAGTAAGCATTCCCAAATACATGCTAGGGGTGCAACCTAATCTAAGAGAAAAGTAGAAAAAACTGCTTTAACTCGACAAAAGCAGGATAAAAGAAAAATGGGTGCTACTAGCTCAGAAAATTAGAGAAAAAATAGGACTGTGGGTGCTAATATAGTCTATAATGGTCAAATGAGGACAACTAAAGTCCAATACACTTAGACTATGCGCTAGGTAGCCTAAGCACATGGAACAACTTGCTAAACCCCTAGGAACTTTAATGAAAGTGTTTAAACCTATGGTCTAGATGGAATTATGTTCCAAAAAACTAAAATCAAGGATCCTCCATCCAAAATTGTCCTTTTGTGTGATAAGCAGTCAACATTTTGAGGTGTCTCTTTTGAACTATCATCATGGATGAAGAGGTGTTGATTTGAGCTATAACCACAAGATCTTGCATTTAACTATCATAGATATTCCTCATGTTGTTGTTCCTTATCCTTCTATTTTTTATCCCTTATTGTCTTAATTTCTTCTAGGTACATCACTTTATAGGTGTCAAATTCCAATTCATATTCTTGATCCAAGGGGGGTTGGGAGAATCCTTTCAATATTGCCTAGGTCACAATGTGGTCTTCCTTTGGTAGTATTTCAATTTGTATCATATTGCATCTCTTTCCATTGAATTCCTTAAACTTAGTATGGGGAATTTTTTTGTTTGATGGTTTATCATTCCTCACAATTAATATTAAGCCTTATATATTGTTGCATTACATATATATTATTGTATTAGTATTGTCTTTAATACTCATCTAGGACCTTAACGTAATTGTGTGGTCATCTAGAATTTGAATTGTAGCTTTTTTATCCTATATATATATATATACCAAGGATATCTAGTTTTAGGATATAATATTATCTTGTCTTGTGCATTTGATATATTTTAAAGGAGTTTCTCCCCTCAAATAAGCTTATTATACATCTCTTTATTTCATTCTCAGTGCATTGAGTAACTATTTCTTTCTACTTTTATGATATTTTGGTAGTTTGGTGCATAACATTTTGTATCATAATTATCCTCACTATAATTATATTTTGGAGATGTCTTAGACAAATAAATTTTGAATAAACTTGGAGGAAATAATGAATTATCTATGATAAAATTTTAGATCCTGGTTCATTGTAACTTTAGAGTCATATGTCAAGTTAGTGTTTTTTAATAGTCCAAAAACTAGTCTCAAATAAGTGTTCTAGGTAAAATTGTTGTGTTTCAAGCTTAAAATATCTAAATCAAGTCCCACCTATTAGATCAAAAGGAATATGGATGATTTTTTTTTGGTAAAATTTTTAGAAGTAGAAAAGGAAAATTAAACACGTGTTAAAGTCAATACAAGTTTGGTCTTTTGAAAGGCACAACATTTTTTAGGAAAGTTACCATAACTCTCCCTTGGAACATTAGAATTGGGTCAAATCTATGGAATTATAGAGAATAATATTAGGCTACTATAGGAAAAAAATCATACTCATAGGGGTCAAAGTTTGAAAGATACTTTAAGAGAATGGTAAGCCAACAAGACATCCTACAAACTAGTGTTTTTAAAGATATATTAAATTGAAACTTGCATAAATTTTAATTGGAATATTAATTTGGTTGATTCAAATGGTGCAATAAAGAGGAAATCGACAATAAATATGGTAAATATCAGTGGTTTCTAATGGAAATATGTGGAGGAAAATTACTTCACTTACCAAACCTCCCGAAAGCTCAACTGTGATTCATGAATCCTAAATGAAGAAATGTGTAACCAAATATAAAATTTAGAGGAAAAGGTTAAGGAATTGAATGACAAGGTAGTGACACATTTTCAATTGGTAAACTAAAAGAAGGATACATAAAGTGAACTGAAAATTATGGCCAATAAAGAGGATTTATAGATGATGGCTAGGGAGATGGCCAATAAAGAGGATCTTGCAAAAATGTCCAAGGATATGGCCAGTAAAAAGGATGTTGAAGTTATGAATGGGGTAATTATGAATGAGATGAGACATATATTTCCTCATAATTCAACTCATCAAGGAGAGGATAAGGAGAAAAATATAAACCTTTCCTTGTCACAAATTGAGAAAATTGAAAAATAGTTGTAGAATAAGAGTTTCAGGTCCTTGACATTTCATCATTCATCACATCATCATGGCTTCAGCTCAAGGAAAAGGAACTACTTCATTCATAGTATTTATATGATAAATTTTGATGACACCTAGATATTTTATATGGATAAATTATTTAATCTACACCAAGTGCCAATTTTACAAAAGGTAACTATTGCATTCTTGTACTTAGAACCCAAAAAACTTGTATGATACCAATGGATTTGTAATTGTAAAAAAGACTCTACTATATATTATCCTGTACTTATGTATGGATTGATATAATATTATTGGGGATATTAAGAACACCATATTCATTATTTGATTAACGAATCTCAAGCAAAAACATCTAGTTATAAAGCATACTAAGAAGTTTCAGAAGTTGAGTCTTAGAGTGAAGAAGATACACTCCATGGGATAATTTGTTGGATCTATTTATGGGATCTTTAAATAATTATATCATTCAACATGAAGTACATCTATTTGATCCTAACTCATTAGAGAATGAATTTAGTTTTGCAAGGAAAGTTGAAAGAAAAAAATATTTCAAATCTCGATGATTTTTTTTTAAACCCTTTATCAGAAATTATGTGATAGTTTTTTTTATGATATACTAATTGATAGATAATATTGGGAAGACCATGTACAACATGTTTACAAGGCCCTAAAACTATTGGAGGAGACCAATTATATAACAATCCTTCTAAGTGTTCCTTTAGGTGTTAAGAAGTGGAATAGTTGGTTTATATTGTATCTAATGAGTTGTGAAAGTGGACCCTAACAAAATTAAGGCTATAATAGAATGGTCAATTCCTAAAACCTTGTAGAATCTTAGGATTGACATGATTCTACTCCAAGTTCATAAAAAATTATGGTCAAATATCACCATATTTAACAAGTTTATTGAAAAAGGAGACACTCTCTTGGACTCAAGAAAGAACTGAAGCTTTTGAGAAGCTTAAAGTATCTATGTCTAAAACTCCTTTAATAGCCACACCTAACTTCAAAAAAACCTTTATTGTGGAATATGATGCCTCAAAAAATGATATTGGTGCAATTTTAATGTAAGAAGGAAGCCCCATTTCCTTTGAAAGCTTCCATCTTAAAGGAAAAAATGTATTCAAATGAATTTATGAAAAGGAAATGTTGGACATACTACATGCAATTAAGAAATGCTTCCCTTAACTAATAGGAAGAAACTTCAAGGTAATAATAGGCCATGACATTCTTAAGTAATTCATGGAACAATGGTTATCTTCAAAAGGGAAACATAAATGGGTTACAAAGATGCTAGGTTATGACTTAAATTATCTACAAAAAGGGAAAATAGAATGTAGTGTCATTGCATTTTCAAGAAAATAACATGACAGAGAGAATTTAGCATGTGCAATTTCCATTATGTAATTTGATTCGGTGAAATAAGCAAGGACATAATGGAGACATGATAAAAAAGCATGCAAGATAATTCAACAACTACAAGAGGAGCCTAGTTCCATAGATACATTTGTATGGAATAATGATTCACTATGGTATTGATATCACCTATATTTATGTAAGAATTCTCCACACAAACATATGGTCCCTTTGGAATTGTAGACTTCTCCTATATGAGAACATTCATGGTTCTTGACAACTTACCATGTGGTAAATAATGATTTGCTTCTTGGAAGGTCTTAAAATTGATGTCCAAAAGTTAGTAGTGGAATGTTTGTTTTTACAATAGATAATGTGGAATGTTTGTTTGTGAAAGGAGAGACAACCAACACACTAGATATTTTGACAAGCATTAGTCATACCAAGTCAACATTCACTAGTAGAAAAAGTGAGATATGTGACAAAAAACTTAAACTACTAAAAATTGCATATAAATGATTAAGTTTAGTCACGCGACTATTATTCATTTATGGGCAATCACTTATAATGTGAATAAACATATGACTAAATTTTTTTAGTTATTTATTGGTTGTTCTGATTGGTTAGTTTGGTAGTATATTTAGTCATTTTTTAGTCATCGATTATTTTTAACTGGTCATTTATTTAGTCTTTGGTTGTTTTTAAATTGTCATTTATTTAGTCATGATAGCCATGCATTTTCATCAACAAGTAGTATACTTAGTCATTTTAATATGTAACTACCATCAATTGGTAGTATATGTAGTCATTTTTATTCACTGATTTTCCTCCATTGGTAGCATATTTAGTAGTTTTTTTAGTCGTTGATTGTTATAACTAGTCATTTATTTACTCATTTGAATATTTAATTGTCATCAACTCGTAGTATATTTAGTCATTTTTATTCAAATGTTTAAGAAAGCAAAGCCAGGAGCGGAAACAGGATCTCGCTATGTTCAAGATCTAGAAGCAACATTGGACTCAAAACTTGGCACTAAGTTGGAAGTCAATTTTGATGCTATTTGGACACGAAAGTAGATGCCAAACTAGAAGCTAAACTATTGGCCAACAAAGAAGAAAAATTGGATGCTAAATGAAAAGCTAAATGAGGTGCTGACGAGGAAGCAAAATAAGAAGAAAGCCAAGGAGTTAAACATTAAGGAAAAGATGGCGCTAGTGTGGGAGTAAAAAACAGACGATAAATTGAACGCTAAAGTAGTAGACAAACATGATGTTAATGTGGATGTAAATAGAGCTACAAAACTAGGGATTAAAAAAGATACAACACTTGGAGCTAATGATGAAGTCAAACATGCCCTTGATATGGTAGCAAAATAAGACGTTACTTTGGATGCGAAACATGGTGCTACATAGGAAGCAAAATATGGTGCAGCAATAGAAGAAAGATTTGGTGTCATTTTGGTAGCAAAACATGATGCAAAAAAGAAAGCAAAAATTGGTGCAAATTTGAAAGCGAAAATTGATGCATATTTGGAAGTAAAATTTGGTGTAAAATCGGATGCTAAAGTGGTAGCACATATGGATGCAATATTGGATGATAATTTGGATGCAAATATGGCGTGAACATAGGTGCAAACATAGATGCTAACATGGTGCTATTAAGGATGCAAATATGGTGCTAACAGGGATGTCATTTAGGAAGCAAAAGCAAACGCTCTCTAGGAAGCAAACATGAACACTTTCTAGGAAGCAAAATATGACATTATTTAGGAAGCAAACCTTGACATTGTTTAGGAAGCAAAAATTAGATGTTATTTTGCATGTTATAGAGGATGTTATCTAGGAAGAAAAAAAGATGTTTTTTTATACGCTTTAGGTTTTGTCCATGATGCGTCTCATTTAACATCTAGTTTGACCACTCAATGTAAAGAAAAAATTATACTAAAAAGAGGCGCTAAATTAAAAACTAATTCCAGGATTTATTGTAATAACATACGATATTAAAACTTGGTATTGCATGGAAGCTAATAGAAATTTGACAAGCTTATTACTGCAATCCATATCAAGGACTAATAAAGCCAAATGAGATGCTACACTCTTATGCATTAAAGGAGCTTGTAATCTCTCGTATCTATAATAGAGTTTCATGAATAATTTTTTTTTTCTATGGCCATGTCTAAACACTTGCCTACATAGCATTTTCTATTTTGCAGTGTGGGGTGTTTATCTCGCGATAAACACCCCACAATACATAGCATTAGTGCTTTGCAACTGGGTTCTTAGCTTTTTTCACAACCAAACACAAACCGTTATGCATCAAAGTATGTTTTCTAAAAGACGTCTAACGATGATGCATTGGAGAAAAATGGCAAGAAGAGACAATTTTTGAATATATGGCTTATAAGATGTTTATTAAATAAGTTATATGAATTAAATTCCATGCGGTACCTTGCATGTCATAACTTTTTTATTTTAGCATACCATGTTGTCAATAATTTTTAAGTGACTTTCTAATTTAGCATATTATAATTTTACACTTTAGCAAACTATTTTAAAAGTTGTTAAATAATTATTTTTTAAATAAAAAAAAATCTATAAATACGTTATATCATATATTTTTATTAATACTTGATAATTTAAATACTTAAAAATTTATGTAGAACACTCCTTTTCAAAACTTATTTATCTGAAAAATATAAAAAGATGATGAGAGAAAATAATATAAAATGTTCATAATTTTAGTAAAGGATGTTTTTAAAGTTTAAGTTTCTTTTAAACATAATTGGGAGATTTCTATATAAAAAATTAAAATAAAAACAAAAATAATATAAAATGTTAATTATTTTAGTAAAGGATGTTTTTAAAGTTAATGTTTTTTTTTAAAACATAATTCGGAGATCTCCCTATAAAAAAAATTAAATTAAAACAATTATTGTACTAGATACAACTTTATGTATTTGTTTTTTTAATTTCATATGAGATAAAAATTAATTTAATATTTAATTTAATTTTTTTATAAATATACTTAATTTGAAAGATTATAAATTATATGTTAATCTAGTTTGCCTTATTGCAATAAATAAAAATTAGTTAAATATTCAATTTAAAAAGATTTTTTTTTTAATTTTTGAGATTTTTATTTTATAAATATACTTAATTTTGAAAGATTATAAATTATATGCTAATCTAATTTGCCTTATTAGAATAAATAAAAATTAGTTAAATATTCAATTTTAAAAGATTTTTTTTTTCATAATTTTTTAGAGTTTATAAAATTATATTTAATCTAGTTTTATTTCCATAAATTTTGAGAAATTATAAAATCATTGAGTATTAAAAAAACTTAAATATTTAATTTGAGCAGATTTTTTTTTATAAATATGTAAAATTTATGGAAAATAATTAAATATTTATTGCACGGAAGAGGTGCATCCTACAACCTAGTAGGAGAGAGATGTGTAACTCCTTCAGTGCTCATCCTAAAGTTGACAAGTATCCTTTATAAAAAATAGTAAACTATTATTAAAAATAACATGTGGACTTAGATTAAATTCAAATTATTTAGAATTGCATATATATAAAATAACATAAATTAGATAAACTAAAACTATAAACATTTACTCAACATTTCTACTCTAAAAAAGCTTTTGTACTTTGAAAAACTCTATGCTCCTCTTCTTTATAAATATGTATAAATTTGAAGAAATTATAAAATCATATGATAATTCGCATAAATTTGGAGAAATTATAAAAATATTAGATATCACAAAAATAATCTAAAGATTATTAATTTAAAATTTTTAAAAACAAAATTTTATATAAAATCCAAAATCGAGAAGTATAGTATCTGTAGCAATAAGAAATTGTAGAGCCATATATCGGAGATCTAACTCATTGTCCACCATATCTCGTTTGCAACTCCCTTGATATTTTTCGTGAGGGTGCATGAGATTTATTGATGGGCCGTGTTTTTTTTATGAAATTCATAATTTTACTTGATATTGAATTTAATTCTTCAATGTTTTGAAGTAGATTACTCAAAAATATTTTTGAATCCATTGTTTCAGTGGGAATCATTGAACTCATTTTATAACATGTTCAAGATAATTTGTTTTTGGATCTTAAGTTTTTTTATGCGGAGCTTATCTTTTAACAATTTAATAATTATTTGTAGACATCTTAGTGTTATTTCTACTTTAAAAGAACAATGTGGATCTTGAGTTTCTTCTCTTCCAAACAAGCCATTTATTCTTGAAAAGACCTTCAATTAGGGATTTACTTGTTTATATATCGTTCCATTTAATCCTTTCGGTTTTTGCTTGCTCTACTTCGATGCTTACAATAGTATCGATTGAAGCATATGTGTGATAAATAGACTCCTATAGCCATATCTTCGGTCTGGAATACCTCTATTCAAGGATAACCCAAGTGAAAGAGAATGACTTTTGAATTCCATTATATGAAAGAAGTGAAACATGATGAACAGTTATTCGAATCAGAGGCAGAATAGCTTTTACATGAAGGATTCATCACTGATATCATATTAATAACCTAATGGGGTCATTCGTCATTCGCAAATCCCAATAGTATGGGTAGGACCACCCACCCAGATTTATTTAGACTCCTCACTTGGCATGGCCGTACCCAGTTCTCTCTGGCCCTGAACTGTAAGTTGAAAATCCCAACCCAATTGGTTTCATAAGGCAGGATCATCCCTATATTTAGCTGCAACATTGAATAAAACCTCTACCGTAAGGTGGGTCTGTAGTTGTTGTAGTAGGGGAGTTGTTAGTTTGTGTGTTAGTTTGGGAGTTAGTAGTTAGAGAGTTGTAGGATCGAGTAGGAGTTTGGGAGTTTGTCCTTTTCTGTGGATGTGTACTCATTCTCATCCATCATGATTGAAAATAGTACATTATTCAATAAAAAGGCTCTGCCCTTATCCAAAGTCTCATGCAACTCTCTCACATGCTTCCAGATCATTGTTAAAGGGGAAATTTCAACGCAGCCATTGGAAGCTATTCCTCTCGGGGCAAAGTCGCCATTGATGAAATATTGGCTACTTTTTCTAAAGTTCCTGCGGCAGATATCCATGTCAACTTTTTCTCAACATGGGTCCTTTTCCTAAAAACCGCGAACCTTCTAGTTACAGTAATTATTTCTACTACTTGAGTTGTTGGTTAGGTGCTTAATAGATGATTCGTTGTTTCCTCCTTTCAATGGAGTTGGAAGTGCTTATTTCCATAGAAGTTCTTTGTTCTATATGCACATTCAGTAACACAACATAGAAGTTTCTTGTTGCTTCATATGTTGAACATAGGTCACACAACAACAGAAGGTTCTCAGTTGTTGCGTATGCTAAAATAAATAGATACAAGGGAGGGACACAAGACTTCCCTTGTTTAGAGCATAATGGCAAGGTTTACCTGGTAGTGAATTAAAAGATAAGAATGATTATTTTTAATAATTGGCTAATAGGGGTTTATAATGAAAACTCAAAGTGGTATGTATAAAGATGGCAAGGTTACAATGTCATACCAATGAGAATATAATTGAAAGGAGACATATAGCCCAACCAAACCCATTTGAGTAACCCAGCCAAGTATCCTAGTATCCAAGTCAATCAATGACTGGCTGGCAATGCCCTTATAGCTCAGACTCACAACTGGCACTGACTGGTAAGACACACCGGTCATTGCACCCAGAACTATAGTCTGTATAATAGTTGATACCCGATGATCATAACTAATAGCCTTTGGTCATAATAACCATGGGAGCCCAGTCCAACAAGTAGTCCAACAAAAGCCATTCACCAAAAGCCTTTACAATGTGATCAGTGTGATAGGGTTCATCATCAATGTACACATAATTTGGTATCATCTTAAATGTTCTTATCACAAGATGATAATTCTTTCTTTACACATCATAATCACAAGGGTAATGAAATTGAATGCAAAATCTTACATGTAAGATTATAATAATCCAAAAGTTTAGAGCCTTTTACGTAGCTCTTATGTTTTTTCCAAATCTATAGAAGTTGAGAACTACATAATTTTTTTTTTAAAAGATGTCAAACTTCATGAAGAAAAACATCTAAACTTTTATTCATTTAATTTTATAAAAATGAAAAAATAGCACAAACATAATTCTGTTTTTCAAAAATATAAAAACGTGAAATTATCATCTTCAAAATATCAAATCTTGATATGTGAAGTGGCAGTGAAAGCATCATTGTCTTCCTCATCATAGTGGACCTAATGGTCATGTATGTTTATGCTATAAACAAATTTTGTCTATCAAATTTTTTTAAAATAATAAATAAATAAAGTGTAGAATAATATAAATATAAGATTATGGCCTCACAAATAAAATATATAATATATCTTATGTAAAAAGTAAAAACGATAATTTTATAATAGTAGATAAAAAACATTGGTCATCAATTCTATTCTAAATAATAAATAATTAATATAGTATAAATATAAATTTTTTTAATTAATTAATAACATCTATTTCCAAATAAACAATAATAAATAATATAAAAATAAATTTAAAGTTACAAATTATTATTTAAATATATATTTTTTTAAAAATAATTTATATGAAAATTACATGAGAATATCAACACAAATTATAATAAATTATTGCAACTAAGAGATGCATTGTACATCCTACTAGGGGAGAGATGTGTAACTCCTTCCGGGCTCATCCTAGAGTTGACAAGTGTCCTTTATAAAAAATAATAAAATGTTATTAAAAATAACATGTACGCTTGAATTAAATTTAAATTATATATATATATATATTAGAGAAACTAAAATCATAAACATTGGATTACACATTTCCTTTAAAAAATAGTTTACACGATATTTGATCCCTCTTAGTACTTGGTAGATCTCCTTTTAGATGGATCGATGCTCATAGATAAAAACAAATTTAAACCGAAACAACATTATCTAAACACATTTAAATATTGTTAATGAAAGAGAATCTATATGAAAGTTAAATAAGAACATCAATATGTATAGAATCAATAATTTTGTTATTAGTGAAATTATTGAAAGGGTAGTTTTTAGTGACTGGAATTGCATAATCTGGGTGCCCCATAGGTAATAGAGGGTCCCGGATTCATTTCTGCAATAAAAATTGCAATTTTATCACTGAAAATCTCATTTTCAATAACAAATGGTGTTACGATTAGGGCCAAACTTGCCTAAAAAAATGCAAATGGTTTAGAGATTAACCAACTCCAAAAATATAACGCCAAAGGTTTGATTACAAACATGGTTTAGAGATTAACCAAATCCAAAAATAATGTTTGAAAAATTGAAACTTCAAATTATAAATAATTAATAATTTTGAAAAACTAATATTTTTAATATGGAAATAATAATATTATTAATTGATTATGAATTAATAACGATCCTTGTGCGTTCCTGGTATATGAACATTTATTCCACGTATAAATAATGGAACCAATGAAAAGCACGAGATGCGTTTGGCCTGTAAATTTTCAAAGTAAGATCCACGTGGATTTGGTAAAATGTAAGGACTATTTTTTTAGATTTTTTTCGAGATAGGTGTTGACAAGAGCAATGGCATAGTTTTCATATGACTAATATTTTCTATATCTATTGCTATAGAATTCTTTATCTTCAAATACATAGTAATAGTAATTTAATACATAAATATGAACATTAAATGTATAGAAACAGTAATTTGTATACAAATATGAATTTAATTTTTTTAAAATTCAGAGTAATTTAATAATTTTTATACATAATTATAAAAGTTTAAAAATAAATTTTGTGAAATATAAAAAGTCATAATTTGAAATATAAAATCATAGTATCAATTGGAAAAACCCAAAAAATAATTCAAAGGTGGTTGAACACATATGAGTAAAAATATCAATGGCTATCCGTACTCTGCGTTCTATTATCTTCTATTACGTGAAATTACAATCCATTTATGTTTTCGGTCTCCCAAAATTAATTGGAAGGTGGTTGAACACATATTAGCAATTAGGGGTTAAATTTGACGGTCATCTTGCCCATCAATGTAATTTTTTTTGACGAATTTTGTTAAAAAAATTGCTTTGCATATAAAGTTTAATCAATTTGATTACCCTTCTATTAAAACGTTTAATAAATTTGTTGACTTTTCTATTAAAATTTATTTTTAATAGGCAAGAGCAACCAACTTTAGATATTCAATATTTTCCAACCAAGTATAAACTTTGTGGCATCAACTAACTTTTCAATATTTTCCACCTAAATGGACAAATAGAAAGTAAAATAAATCAACATGTTCAACTCGTTCTGTTTATTAGTATTTTCAAATATAAACACAAAAATAATTCTAAAATTTGACATTGGGAATAACTATCAATGGGAGATAACCCATACCTCATTTATCAATAACTCACAGATGCCTTGCTGAAACATGTAAAATGTAT
Organism: Pseudotsuga menziesii; assembly: GCA_001517045.1. NCBI lineage: Eukaryota > Viridiplantae > Streptophyta > Pinopsida > Pinales > Pinaceae > Pseudotsuga > Pseudotsuga menziesii. Next base: position 729,985 of record LPNX010355114.1, on the reverse strand, counting down.
ACACCCTTGGGCCTTGGTGATGGTTATGAAAGTATCTTTTTAAGACATTCCTTTGTCTTATCTTTAACAACATCAATCAAAGTATGAACACAGAAGCATTCAGGGTTAAGTGTGTCTAATTCTATCTGCAGAGACTTTAAAAAAGGAAATGTATTATGGAAGTGTGAAGAGAAGCAAAAAAAGATTTTAGTAGATATCTAGAATAAATCGTACATATACATAACAAATGCCACAATCATATATTCAACCTTGCACAACGAAATAATGACACCTTTGAATTATATTTAAAATGGTATAGACCTAAATGTATTTAAAACAATCCAAGAGAAAATATGGTAAGGTGAATCCTAAATCGTAGGAGCACTAGATACCTCCTACAATTTGTTGTCTGTTAAAGTTAGAGATTTTTATTTAAAATAAGAAAAAAAATGATGCTTTAGAATATAGTTTTCATCTCATTCAACTTTAACACTCACTAAGGATCATTGTGTTAAAGTTGTGGTTTGAAACAACATATAACAACTGTAGAAATAAACTGTAAAAGTACTACTGAAAAACATAAACAATAAATACAATACTACATAAATAAAATCATGAACAATAGGACAATATTAAATAAAATCTAACTAACAAAAAAAAATAGAATCTGATAACTTATCTGATGGCGAGGACCTACCTTATACTCAGATTTGAATTTCAGATCAAATCTTGCCTCTTAGAGGAAAATCAATATCTGGAGACTGGAATAAATAACTGGCCCTTACCTGAGGGACCAAGGTAATCACATACCAGAGAGAGAGAGAGTTAAAGTATTGTAGGGTACGATTAGACATGTACAATAGAGAGTGTAGTTCAAGATCAATCCAAAGACATTAGTAAAGGCACCCAACAAATGTTTAACATAGGGTGGAAACTACAAAACCCTCACACCAGTGGATGATAGCTCCAAATAGCCATACACAAGCCTTGGCCACCTCAAATAAATCCCTAAGAATGGGTAGAAACCTCACAACAAACCTCAGCAAGTAATGGAAGCCTAAAGACACCAACAAACACCCTCAATAAGGTAAGCAACACCCTCAATAAGGAAAGTATCACCCTCACAAGGAAGTGCCACCCTTCTAATAGACAATAAAAAACTAACAACAGCAATGACACTCTCCTAACAAACCTCAACACCCTCAAACAAGGTAGCGATAGCAATGAAACCCTCACAAGTGGAAGCGGTAGCCTCAAGAAGGCCTAAACAGACCTAAACAAGCTGGACAAAAGCAGTAATAGGAAACAACAATCTCACAAGTGGGACTGTGGCAGTGACAACCTCAAGCATGCAGATGTATACTCAAACCTCAAATGTGCAGATGTAAGACACCTTTAATCAAGCAACAACAACTTGCAAGGAGAGACTACTTTCTAACAAGTGGACAAAAACCTTAAACAAAGAGATAACAACCCTTGATAAGGAGATGAAAGCCCTGAAAGGTCAATTCAACTCTAAATAGACTTTGAAACCCTTGAAGTCTTCCAAATCATCAAAACCCTTTAAAAATCACAAGTAATCAGATCTTAGATCTCCTCTATAAGATGCATTCATAATGAATGCGTAGACTTATATTTATAACCCTTTAAGGACTTCTAGAATTGATTTTACCTTCTAAATATTCATTGACTTTACAGTTACTCTACAAGGGTCAAGATGTCACACAATTAAGGAGGGTTACCAAGTATAAAGTATATATTGTTGTTAGGATGCTTAGGAGGAGCATAACCAAGACAAAACTAAGGATAGGATGACACATCCAAAGTGAGCGCTAGAATATAGGACCAACAAGGGAGAGGCCAACTCAATACCAAACCAAACACAAGCTTAACCACAAGTCAACAAGAGGTGTGTCGTGACAAAGTTTGAAGACAACCCTTTTGAAGACAACCCTTTTACCCACAATACCAAAGGTGTAACAAGGTGGAAAGACAACCCTGTTATCTCTCTCTCTCAATGTATGTGGTCCACAAGTGTCCCATAATAACTAGAAGTTTTATCATCACCATACAAGGAAGGTCCAAACTAGATAAAACCATGCAAACAAAATATTACTAAAAAAGAAAATAAAATACAACAGAATCCCAATACTAATGGAATTTTCTATAAATTCAAACACACACAAAAGACAGAAGCTATTGCGGAAAGAGAAGAAAATACATTATACATTAAAAAATCTAAAGGATATTGCTGAAAGAGAAGAAAATACATTATACATTAACAAATCTAAAGGATATTGTCGAAAGAGAAGAAAATACATTATACATTAACAAAGATAGATATCAAACAGATGTAAACAAATCAAAACCATTCATAAAGTTGACAAACAAATGATACATAACCATACCTTAAATATGTTCCTCCTCGCCAAGCCCTAAGAAACTTTATAAAACACTATCCTTCCTAGATTCTATGGGATCATAAGAGAAGAGAATGATATTTTCTTCATTCATAATTTCTATAAAATAATCCCTTGTACTAACAATTTTATTATGGACTATGCTAACATGTTGAAATTCAATCCATATGAAAGAGGGAAGATCCTATTTACACATCAATGATGCCTTGAATTCAACCCTCATTGTATGAATAATACTAGAAACACAATATCATGGATGTTGCACACACATTAAAGAATATCCTATAGCTGGTAGGTTAAGGAAATTAAGATGTTAAACACCCTAAAACTCAGGGACAAGAAAAAGGACATGGTCCTAACATCGATGGACATTATCTATGATTGACTATGGAGGACTTTGCTACATATTATATTACTAAAAAATAAAATAAAATAAAATACAGTAGTGGCCCAATGTTGATGGACTTTGCTACACAACTATACAAACACAAAAGCCAATAGTTGTTATTGAAAGAGAAAATAAAATAAATTATATATTAAGAAGGTATGATACCAAGTATTTGTAAGCAAATCAAAACCATTAATAAGTTGACAGACGAATGATACACAAACCTTTACAGTGTATGAGTTTCTGAATTTTACAATGTTAAAAGTTTAAACTTTATCCTAAAATTTGGAAGATTGTTTATACTAAACTTCTTGAATAAAAATAGGATGGTTCATACACAAGTTATTTGCAAGCTTCGAGAGCCAGTGGCATGTGTTGTCCTCCTTTAATCCTAGTTGACGTACAATGATGACAACACCATTGATATGATTTCTTTATTAATATATACCATCTCTTCAGAAATGTCGGAGAAAACAAATATATGTAGCATAGGAATAAATAAATAAACCAAATAAAAATAAGAATTCTAGGTGTATTTTCATCAAGAATGGATATTTTATCACTATGACACGACAACCGTTTTGGGAACCACCTTCATTCTCTTTTGTAACTTTTAATAGCATAAAGAAAATACTTAACAATAGATAAGATTTGGTATTACTAGGAGATGATATGTGCATAAACTCACCAACATAGTTATATTGTTTCTCACAAGTTTGATGTGTGAGATTCAACTTATTTATCTCTGAACAAGAAGTGGTTGCAAGAACAAGCAAGAAGCTAAAATCTATTAAATATTATCTATTCAAGATTTTGCAGCGAGTGGATGGAAATCCCTTGTACATGTGTGTTCTTTCTCATCTTCATTATGTTTAATTTGGTTAGGTTACAGTTTGAGATAAAAACAAAACTAAATATTTTGTACTTTAATGCATAAAAGAATATAATTCAAAACTAGTTCTGTAACAACAAGGTAGTGCACCAATAGAAGTAATTTTAATAAGACAAGTTAAAACATAATTTTCATATCAAATCTTGTCTTCTCAGAGATAAGTCTCTAAAATGGAACAACTAACCCTTACCTGAGGGTAATTTGGTAAATATGTAATTGAGAGAGAGAGGTAGGAAACTAAAACAAGTTCAAACTTAGGATGCCCCAATAGATTACAAAACCCTCAAGGCTGTCTTAAAAGACCTCAAACTAGCAAAGGAAAAATTGTAGCAATAGGTTAGTGGTATAAGCAAGGGAAACCTCAATACACGTAAAGACAACATCACTATAGTGGCAACTGGAACCCTTTCAAAGAGCAGAGATACCCTTATGACTCCTTAACATAGGCAAGCAGTATCCTTAAACGATTAAATATTTTTACTTTAATGCATAAAAATATATATAATTCAAAACTAGTATTGTAACAACAAGGCAGTGCCCCAATATATTGTAGAAGTAATTTTAATACGACAAGTTAAAACTTATTTTTCATCTCTTTCAACTTTAACACTCCCCAGTGATCACTATGTTAAAGTTGGTCCTTGAGATATAATTAATCAATTGCAAGGTACATGAAATAGAACATAAACAGTAACAAAAATACTATAAAAATATCAGGAATAGTAGAAGTAAAACATGAACATAACAAAGATTAGGGAAAACGATTTATCTGATTGTGAGGTCCTTCCTTATACTCAAATTGTGTACTTTCAGATCAAATCTTGTCTTCTTGAAGACAAGTCTCTAAAATGGAACAACTAACCCTTATCTGAGGGTAAATATTTACCTGAGAGAGAGAGGTAGGAAACTGAAACAAGTTCAAACTCAAGATTCCCTAACAGATTACAAAACCCTCAAGGCTATCTTAACATACCTCAGACTAGCAAAGGAAAACTTGTAGAAACAGGCTAGAAGCCTAGAGGTATAAGAAAATAAAACCTCAATACAAGCAAGGAAAACCTTAGAATAGTGGCACTGACACCCTCTCAAAGAGAAGATATACCCTTACAACACCTTAACATAGGCTAGTAGTAGCCTTAAACTATCTCAAGGAACCCTTAGTAACCATCAGTAGGCTAATATATCCACAAGAAGGATCAAGGTAGGTCATGGATCAAGATGGGAAGCCACACAAGGGTCACATACCACTCTAATGAATATAAACAAGTTCATGACCAAAGTCTGGGCATTTAATAAGAGTCTTGACCCACTTTTATAAACAGTAGCAAGGTCATGGATCAGGTCTGGGAATTAAACAAGATGAGTCATGTTCCACTCTTATGAACAACAACAAGGTCACAGATCAAGTTTGGGAAACCAACAAGGTCCAAGGGCTCACAAACCACTCTTATGAACAACAACAAGGTCATGGATCATGAATGGGAAACCAACAAGGGTCGTGAGACTCATGACTAGCTTTAGCAACCCACATTGAGGTCATGATTCAGCATAAGCAACCCAAATAGTTCATGCACAACTTAAGACAACCCACAATAAGGTCATGGTTCAACAATAGCAACTTGAACAAGAGGGCGACAACCTTATATGTTTGAGAAAGAGAATATATGACGACTCCAAACCAGTAGCAGCAGATAAGACAAGAAGATAGCAGTCTAACAGGCTATGGGAGATGGTGGTTCCAGTTCAAAGCAGCAGTTAAAAACCTAGACGCCAAGATAATGGAGCAGTAGTGAACCCTATAGTAGACAATGGATCGGATAAATTATTCTCTTATCAAGACACCACACAAATTAATTTTGCGACTTTAATTTATAATCTTGTCAAGATTCCTAGAAGGGTCACTTAACTCTTGGGAAGGTTACCAAAATAAACATAAAATAATATTATGTTGAATTAGGATGGGTTACAAAGGGTTAAGTGGTCATACAAAAAAAAAAAAAAAAGTTAAGTCATCATAGAAAAAGGTTCAAGGCACCACAACCAAGATGGATGTTAGGACCAATAGGGAAACATAAGACCATAATTCAACAAGAGGGGTCACATCAAGGTGGGAAGACAACCCTTTCACCCATAAGACAAGGCGTACCAATAAGGTGGGGAAAAAACCCTTTTTCCCACAGGAAGGGGAAATCAATCTATAAGTGTTTCATACCTATAAGTAATACATAAGTGAAAAAACTCTCAAGTTATGTGATCTATAAGTGTTTCAGACAATAATTGAAGGTTCATCATCATCATATAAGGAAGTTTCACACTGGACAATGTGATCATATGGTCCTCTTGACTGCTCCTAAGGGTTAAGTTCTAGTGACATCATCAAGGAGTGGGAAGTCCCTTGAGAAACAACCTAGCAATAACCATTTAGGAGAAGAGGACATAACACATCATCATCTTGGTTAACTGACCAAGATCCACTTGGTTATCTAACCAGGTATGTACCTGCAGGTACCACTTGGTCCTAGACCAAGAATCTTCCTGGTCCCAGACCAGGAAGTCTCTATCTCAACCTACATGATCTTCTTGGTCCACGTGACTAAGAAACTATCTAGTCTTGAACTAGAATACCCCTTTCTTGAATGCTTAGCTCCAATTAGAGGACACCACCTTCATGTAGAAAAAATATAGAGAAGCTCAGAAAGATACAAGTAAGATTTTTTGCAAAGTACTTATACTCCATGTTGTCAATAGGGGTTAAATTAGGAGAGAAATATGCACCCCAGGCTTCCATAATAGATTGAATGGGCTCATAAGAGAAGAGAAACCTACTAAATTTTGACAATATATAACAAAATGAATTTATAAAATGTACAAAAAGGTAGTTGATTAGTAATTAGAACTAGAGACTTGAAATTAAGTTCAAATTTCATTTTATTATTCATAAAAGGAAAAGGGATTTAGAATAAAATGACACCTAAAGGAAGAAGCTTCCTAATACATTACATTATGCAACACAAACTGCACAAACAATCCACATTCGCACATGACTCGTATCTATAAAATCATTATTTTAGATCTAATATTTCCACAACAAATAATACACACTCACACATGCCTGTAGCAACAATTCATTATTTCATATCTAAGATTTATACAGTAGCATCGATTATGAGATTCCTTTGAAAATTATATAGTGTTAAATTTTCACACATGTCCTGAAGCAACAAATTCAACATTTCATATCTAAAATTTCTACAACAAATAATCTACATCGATGATTCATGCATGCCTGTAGCAATAATTTATTATTTAAGATCTAGGATTTCTACAATAGTATCCATTTTTAGTTTCCTTTTGCACAGTAGATTCCATTTTTGAGATGCCTGTAGTGTTAAATTCTCACAATATATAACAAATGAACTCATAAAATGTACAAAAGGTAGTTGATTAGTAATTAAAACTAGAGACTTGAAATTAAGTTCAGATTCCATTATATTAATCATAAAAGGAAAAGGGATTTAGAATAAAATAATACCTAAGGGAAGAAGTTTACCAATACATTACATTGTGCAACACAAACCACACAAACAATCCACTCACACATGCTCTGTAATAGCAAATTCATTATTTCAAATCTAAGATTTGCAATAATTTATGTCAGATCTCCCCATCGAGGAAAATATATGCCCAAGATATGCATATACCTTAAATCTCATAAGAGTAGTAGCTTCTCACGGTAATTCAACATGAGCAACATACATAACTAGAGAGTGCTGCAATATAAATAGCACAACCAAGAAGAGAAATATAAATTCATAGTCAATTGAGATTCATATTTCAATACAAAATATGTTGTATTTGTACCAATAGAAAATTTAAACTAAAATTTAAATTTCAAAACAAATTATGTTGCATTTGTACCTAAATAGATAGCACAGATCCATCTTCAACTCAAACTGTATTAGGGAGAAACATCAAATCCCTAGCACACTAGCAGTATCAATCTTGACAATTTAATTGAGAGACTCAAAGCTACTCCAATATACATTGGGTATTTAATTTCCATTGCTATGCATACCAATTACCATAATCTCATGTATATTTATAACTAAGTATCGAACACAAATTCAGAATACCAAGTATAATTTAGGATTGTATGACCTTGGAATTATACTAATCAAGGATTTCATCCAGTGCTAAATTGTTGATTTTGCAATTTGGGATTGTGTGACTTATTTCTTTGGTAATACGTAGAAACAAGATATAATTAAAGATTTGATGGGGTTGTGATAAATTCATAGTTATAAGAGCTGAGTATCCAACACAAATTTAGAAGAACAAATGTAGTTCTAGCCTTAGAAAGGATAAAACCATGCAAACTTGTATGGCCCCAAGGTCTCGTATGGGCCAACCCATAGATTATTTTACAAATATTTAAGCTATTTTGGAAGCTCCTGTTTGTAGTTTCCAATCAACATATGGGGGGGACTGCACATACCAAAAAAATCTATGTGTATACCACCATATGGTGTTTTCACATGCATGACATTTCAAGAGAAGGGTAATCTAGAGACAAAAGTGAGCCAAGATTTCAATAGAGAATTCATACCTCCTAGGACATAGAAATGAATGGGGAATTGATATATATGTAGTTGGTAATAGGTATCACCTCCTTGGACTTGGCTAGTCTTAGTGTTGTCCAAGTGAATTCTTTCACAGTGGTCTGGCAGGTCAAGCCATCCTCTGCTCTCTACAGGCACCGATTTGGGAACTTGGCATAATCATGAGGAAAATGAAAAATGAGTTAAGGTCCCAACTTCCCTATGCAAATAATCTAGGCATTAAAGCCTGATCCATTCTAATATTGGAGTACAATTTTCCAAATAAGTAGAGTTTGATTGTTGAATGATTGTAAAATCAACAGCTAGGACTAAGCATAGACTGTGGATTCGTACTATGCACACTACCCATTGCTGCATTAAATTCCCAAATATAGAAAAAACTAATTCAAATATTTTTTGGAAAAAATAGTCACTTATTGAAGAATTATACAACTTACAAGGCCATTCAACACAAAATTCTAGCAATCCACATTCACACACAAATTCTACAAAAAAATATTTATACACTTGGGGTTTGCATAATCCATAAATTATCACAAATAGGACGAATTTTCAATGTATCCCATGTTGATACAACAATTATGTTTCAAGTTTACCAAAGCACCATCAAATAACTATTCTATCAACAAACTTGTTCTTTATTTTTCCATGCATATAATTATCTAGAAGTGAATTTTGTTTCACAAAGGAATCAAATTCCCTTAGCTACCCTACATATATCAATACTAAGGATTGTCTTACCTTATCATTCAATCAACTAATTGAATTTAAAAACAATATCTGAAATAATTATTAATCACCATACTCATATACTAGAGTAACACTATCTGTAAACTGTTTAAAAGGAAAATACTTAACCTACAGGAAATTATGACATCAAACATGAACTTACAAAAGATGAATACCTATGATATGATGTTTAGACAAACTCAAATCATGTAAAATATTTAACTCATGGATTATCATTAAACATGGAGCTTCATTGTGTTAAGCATCAACATCAATTAGCAGTCACAATATGTCTTGGATGATAATATCAACATTCACATTAATTCTGATATATCCTCTGCCTCTAGTTTTTATATATTCAAGAAGAAAATCGAGTGCTTCCACACACACTTTGTTTTTTTCAAACTAATTATAGAAAATGTAGCTTAGACATCCTTTTTGGCATACAGAATAATATTTACATGATCATATGAGTTGGATCTTGAATCTATAGGATGGTTGAGCATGATTCATCGCTCCTAGACATTGAGTTCTAGATGTTGTGAATAGACTTGCATATTTGCAGCTAATTCATGTGAATTTCCTATAATTATCTGTTGACTTTAATTCCTGTGAACTTCCTGTAACTGTCTGCTGAGTTTGATTCTTATGAATTTCCTATAATATATTACCTTGTTGATTCTCATTATGTCATTAGTTAGATGAAAGTGGGAAAAAGTGGAGGTTTTTAAGATCAAAATGGATATAAATGGGCCTATTGTAAGGGTCAAACCTAGCCCATATTTCAAATTTACCATTACAAAACTACACATAAAAGAAAAAACCTTAAATATTTGATAATCTTCTTTCCTTAGAATATTTATAGATTTCATATACCCTGTCCCATTCCACCATCGTTGAATCAATCCCTTTCAATGACACTCTCATCAAAACATATAATGTATCCAATGATAATTTTGTCCTTCATATATCCTTAATTTTGTTTTGTCTTGAGAACCCTCTCTCACATGCCACTGTACTTGCAAGAATACTAAGTATCGCTTGCCATAACTTTGACATGCTAGGAAAATTTGTATGTAGCTTTGTGACACAAAAAATCCTCCAAGGATCTTTCATGGATGATCCCTCACAATTAACATGAAGAGTATCAACAAATATATGCAACTGTTTTAAACAAGCTTCAAAATCAAATGTTGTTTTGTTTTCCTCATTCTCACATAAAGTATGTTGCAAGTGTTGAAATTTTTTTTCAATCCAATGCTTTGAATTCCGTTCTCTGCCATGAACATCCTGTAAATAATGACAAGGGATAAACAATCTTGTAGAGTTGAAAAAATAAATATCAGGAAATCTTCCATTCAAACTCTCTACAAGAGCTTGAACATAACCTTTTGCAATTTTTTTGCAACTCTCTAATGAACCTTCAATGCAAGGTTTCCATAATTTTTTTTGAGTATCAACATAATCACCACATGCATGTGGAATTTCTACAAATCATACTTCATGCCTATGAACAAGTCCCTCTTTATCATAAATCTCTAGATAACCAAATTTAGAAGCATCTAGAAATTTATATAAGTAACATGTGCCATCTACAAATGTGTCATTTCTTAAAAACCACCTTCTTAAAGTGTTTATGGTAACATCTATGGCTTCCCCTAAAGAGGCAACATCAACGTACTCTTCTTGGAATTTCTTGTTCAACTTGTTTAGTTCACCCATTATATCTGCAAGCATATGTAAACACAATTGTACTAAAAAAATCATTGCCTTGTCATAGCATGAGTCTTTCTTTTCTTTTTTCCATAAATTCATTATGGGAGGCATCAATACAACAAATCTTTCAATGACTTGTCCCCTTGAGATCCATCTAACTCCATGGATTTGAAGAGAATTAAGAGTTTCAAATTGCATAAGTTCTCGTAGAGCAATTAGTTCACCATTTATTTTAGTAGAATTTTGTACCCAAGAATACACCTTATTTTCTAATTTCTCAACAAATAATAATTCAAGTATTCTTTTAGAAGCATCTAATGCTGCTAAAGCTTCATGATGAGTAATGCAATGAATACCTACAAGATTAGGAACATATTTTCTCAAAAAATTAACAAAACCATTTTAACTGCCGACCATTGATGAAGTGCCATCCATGGAAACTCCTATTAATATTTCATTTGAAAGACCCCTTCCTTCCATTAAACCATTGACTGCATCATATTTTGTTTTCCCTCTTCCATCACAAACATTTATGAGCTTTAAAACTGTGAAATTGGAGGCCCAAACCCTTTTGACTCTATAAATGTGGCATAAACCATGAGATGTTTCTCCAAATTGTGATCCATGCTTTCATCTAGCATCAATGAAAAAAAGGGCTATCCAACATTCTTGCAATTTGTAGCCTTTCAGGATATTCAAATATAGCAAGCAGAAATTCTTTTGCAATCATGTGATTTGTATATGATGTGTAGTATTTATTCTTTGGCATGCTTGGTGTTTGCAAGGAAATTACAAGCAAACAAAGTGATTTATATTTTGAGAGTGGTAAATATTCTTGCACTATCCAATAAACTAATTTTATAGTTGTGATGACTCTTTCCTTGTTCCTATAATCAATGCACACTATGTGTTACAAAGAGAAACTTCCTATGGATTGGGGGTACCACAACAGACATTATGACACAAGAAATCAATCTTTCCCAAGATGCAAGAGTAGTAAGAAAATATAACATTAAGGGATATTGAATCATACCTTATTTCAGACGGTTGAAGTAGATCCCCATTGAGCTTTTCCAATGCAATTGCAATTACAATTTTCTATCAACAACAACAAACAAACAAAGCATGATGTGTATAAATGTATTAGAGCTATTCTATCATATATAATCAATCATGCATAAGCAATTAAATACATACATGGATTCAATATTCATATTTAAAATGCACATGAGTTGGACAGGAAAATATATTTCTATTAATAAATCAGAGATACAATAGTGACAAACTCTGTCAGAACTTCTACGAACTGGAGAAATTGAGTCCTCCACCATGTCAATCCTCCATCTCTCGATAGCAATCTCACAAAGCAAAGGTAAGCTTGAGAAGAACATTATGTACTCCAAGGGACAAAGGGATACATACTCAAGTATAAGAAAAGATGAGGAAACAATGGACTATAGTTTACTTTCTCTTCAATTCCTCCCCCTTCAATGTATCTAAGGGGTTCCTTATATAGAACTCCAAACAGGTAATGGAGGGTCGAATCCGAGCATTCTCAAGGAATTTGGAAGGACAAGAGTCAAGTTATTCGGACTCATATGAGGAAAACTCCAAAATTATTTGGACTTATCCACACATCCTGATGTACGTGGGTTTGAGGCCAAAAGTCACATGTACATGCGAGTATAGGTTTAAAATTCACGTACAGGAATAAACATGTGTTTTTTAGGGATGATCTTGGAACATCAAAGTATAATATAAGTCCATGGGGTCCAAGGAGTTTGTAGAGGGATAGGGAAGGCCATAAATGTGTGATCTACTTGGTGTGGTAAAATCAGCTATAACAAATGCCCCCTAATGTGTGAGGTCAGAGGGGTAACATGATGACCAAAATACATTATAAAATCCATCCTAGAAGTGGAGTAATGAAGACCCAGGTGGAAGAACCAACCACCCATCAGTACAATACAATGATAAATCTCTGCATATGATTGGAAATACATGGAGCAATCCTGGATACATAAGAGTACAATGGCCATGAATAGGTATGGTATACAAAGTGTCATGTGTGGTCATCGCCACATACAATATACAATGGATAAAGATATCCAAAATGGATGAAGATATCTGATATACACTGGAAATACTAGAATTATGATCACGAGAGATGAAATCCCATGAATACTGGCACGGTCAAGGAGGTAGCATATATGGAATGCCACCAAGATGGAAAGTCTTCTACACAAACCGCTACAAGTACATGTCCTACTATGTGAATAGAGGTATTGAGGTTGAACATAGTAGTCCATCCTCTGATTACCGGTCATTGATGCATACCGTTAACAAACACGAGATAACCCACCATCGATAATGAAAATGGGAATCAAGGTACTGAGTGCAATCTAACAAGTGTGAATAGATGTGTTAAGGTCGAACACTTGAAAGAATCCATTGATTAGGGGACATTGATGTATTTCCAAAACTGTCGATGGTGAGAGAACCTGCCACTGATGAATGTAAGTCTGAAGGTGCTTAAATGACTCTAGACTCCTATTCAAGAATAAATGATTTGATGTCGATGGAATGGAATACATTGGAAGGAGGGAATTAAGGAATCCCCCATAAACCAACACGAGGTACTCAGAAAGGTTGTATAATGTGGAAGAACTCAAAGAACAATATGTGCATGGACTAGTAACAGTAACGGGAAGGCCAACATCCAAAGTCAAGATAACTGAGGAATGGTCAACTCAGGCTTCAACTTCCTTTGAACAAGAGCATAAGGCAAGTGGTGACTGAAAGTAGGCATCATGGGCTTGATATGTAAACTGGGACATCTCTGTGACACGGGAGGCATCAACAGAGGATCCATGGGGACTGGAAGCGCAACCAGTCGGTGGAGATAAATTTAGAGTAACAAGTACGGGTCCTAAATTCAAACTAATAACCCAACCAACATATGTGATATACAGTGCTATGTTCAAAGGCGACATGAATTGACTGCTGCCAAAGATAACATCTTTTCCCATGGATCCGAATTTTTATGTTTTTTATTTTTTTTTGGACTTTTTTTAGATATTTTGAAAAGATTGAAAATAATAAAAGTGATTTATAGTACATAGTTAGGAGGAGACGAGTCTCAGGGACAAGCAAGCTAGTTCGAAGCAGTGGAACATACCTATGGTCAATGTAAGGAAACGTGTGTGGGATAACGACACTTGGGGGAAGGTCTCCTCCTGGTAAAGGGGTGATCAAGATGCGAAGAATATATAAAAAGGCTATGCTTGGATAGACTTGATACAAGATCGGGCTATATGGCTTATAAATCAAAGTCAAGGAGCTGACATAAAGCTCAAGAAGGAAAGAAAAAATCATGAAATGCAATTACAACTTGATATATACAAGGGATTCCTAATGGGGAAAAGCCAACATAAAGCTCAAGAGGATTATGAAGCTCTTACTCAAGGACATGGCGAGACTAAAAAGGGACTCCCACAACCTAAAGGAGGCATCTCAGCATGGGCACCAAATGAAAAAATGGGTCTAACCAGGGTACCCATGTATAGGAAGGCTCTACCATTCACACAATACCACTTCTAATAGCATCATGAAGATTTCGTGATATTGTGGAATGGGTTCATACCTAAGGTCAAGATGAAATGGTCATAAGGTAATACATAAATGCAAGCGGATGTGAAATCCTAACCTATATGTCAATTCAAAATTATACCTTTCTTGGGCATGAATGAGTTAAAGCCTCGAAGAGAGTGTACAAAAAATGGACCCTACATGATGACAATATTAGTCCAAAACAACCCAAAATAGTAAACAAAGAGTCCAAACTATAGGCTACAGCGAGGACTGGTCATGACAACTGCATTCATAGGAAACAATGCGGTGGACGATGGGACATAAGAAGGAATGTAAGGTGTAGACCCAAAGTTCACATATCCACTACCACCCCCGTGAGGGTGAACACTGGTGTGAAGAACGGATGAAGGAAGTGAAAATCCTCCATAAATAAAGTAGAGGGTGCAATATGACCAATCCTAAATCTATGAACAAGGGGTGAAAACATGAAGTTGGGAAACACTTTTGCTTGTTTTTTGACAAGACAAATTGCAAAGTTTTATGTTTTCAAATTCAAACCCTTCAAACCGATATCTCCATTAGGAATTTCACCTTGAAGTAAACAAAAATGTTTTATAGAATTGAATTAGATACGTACTCATATTTATAAAAAAAAAATTTGACATATAGCAGGGCAAATTTGGAGGGCACCAATGACATATACTTTAAAATTTTAAGTATGAATAATGAGTGACCTTTGTGGCCTCATTTTTTCTTAGAGATAGTTATTTTTTTAGGGAAAAGAAATGTATAATCATAATCTACACTCATTGCAGTTGTGCATGGACTATATGTTTAGGATTTTCAGACTTATACGCTAATTTTTATTATTTATCGAAATAACATATGTACCAAAAAGGGTGCCTTATTGACACATGTTTTTGTTGTCTCATTTTCTTTCAAATGTGTCTCTTATAAAAAAAAACTTAAATAACCCTTTTGAAGAGGACACCGCAAGGAACAATCTTGTGATTTAAAAAAAAAAATTTGGCTTCATCATTGTGACGATATTGAATTTTTATTCTCACTAGTTTTTTTAATGATAAAGTTTAGAAAAAAAATCGTAAAAAATAGAAATCGTAAATGAAATTAAAAAAAATATATATATGTGATGAGAAAGTAGTTTGAATGATGAATCTACTGGTATAAACTTCGACAGGTAATTCTCATTTTTTGCAGTGTTTCAACCTTGCTAAAGTGAGACATTTCTGAAAATTGCAGAAATGATGCTAGAAATGTTGACTAACAACTCTCGGCCAAGAAAATATATGGGCCGAGAGTTTTAAAATGTCTTGGGAGAGAGTTAGTTTTGCTCAAAATCTAACCCAGAGTTAAGCAATCCTCTCAGCCAAAAGTTGTTTTAAACTCTCGGACGAAAACATAAAATATATCTCGGTCGAGAGTTTTGTCACATAATGCTTCGAGAATCTTTTAGGGGCCGACACATTAATCTCCTGTGATTCCGATGGGATTCCAAAATTTCTCAGCCGAGAGGTGTATAAATAGGCTCTTGTATGAGATAGTTTTTATCAATCTCTCAATTGAGAAGTTTTAATCTATTTTTTCCGCCGAGAGATTGCAGATACCATTTCCGCCGAGAGCATTAGAGGAAATTTCAACTCAAAATGGGCCTCCTAAAAAAAATTAATAAAATAATAGTTAAAATAATAAAATAATATTTATTAATTTTGGAGAAAGAAAAGAAAAAAAAACTACTTTTTTGTTTGTATTTTCGACATATCTCCTTGTGTTTTTACTCAAATTTTGATCGAGAGAGCTTGTTGGATGCATAATTAAATTCCACATCCAACGAGTACCCACTCACCATACATTTGAAGGACCCCGCTACCCCAAAAACAAGAAATACCTGAAAAAACGAGATGATGACATTCAATGAGTGGGTACATCATCATCATCATCACATTTTTTCAGGTATTTCTTATTTTTGGGGTAGTGGGGTCCATCAAATGTATGCTAAGTGGGTACTTGTTGGATGCAAAATTTAATTCCGCATCCAACAAGCTCTCCCGATTGAAATTTGAGTAAAAACACGGGGAGATATGTCGAAAATACAAACAAAAAAAAGTAGTTTTTTTTATGATACCTATCCCCAAATTTATATTAAAAAAGTGTTTAAGACCTATACAATATTTCAAATTTAAATAAATTTCATTGGCTAACACATGATGACATGGAATTTGAGTTAAAGTTAAAAGGCCCATTTTGAGTTGAAATTTCCTCTAATGTTTGCATATTGTTCTTCAGCCGAGAGTTCGCATATCAAAGTTTGCAGATCTACTAATATTTCGCTTTATCCAAGTTCTTCAGGCCACAATTTTTTTTTTATCAAGGTATTTTCTTTAACCCCTATTTTGGCAGGCTCTTATTTTCTTTAACCTTCTATGAAAACTAAGACTATGGGGAGATATCCTTCTTGACAAGCTAGATAATGGTAGTTTCATATTATTTTAATCATTCACCCATTAAGTATGGAAAGAATTTTCTCAAGGCCACCTGAGCTAGTTTCCCAACACTTAGTCATTTTCAAGACTTTCTCCAAATTTTATCCTGAAACCCTATTTAGACAGATCCATAAATTCTTCCTCAGGAACTTTCAAGTCGATCTGAAGATGTGGACAGGTAGAGAAAACACCCATCTACATAATGACCATATGGTGTGATAATTTTCTTGAACTCACAAACTATGGAAAGCATTTCCCTGAGGCCACTTAGGCAGATTTGCTACTTTGGTTTAAAAGCAACTTGAACCCCTGTTTTGGTAGGCCGTTAATTTTGTCATCAAACACCTTCTGTGAAAACTAGCACTATGGAGATATATCCTTCTTAAAAATATAGAGCATGGTAGTTTCAAATTATTTTTATCATTCACCCATTAGGTATGGCGGACATTTTCTGAAGGCCACCTGAGCCAGTTTTCCAACACTTAGTCATTTTCAAGACTTTCTCAAAAATTTATCTTGAAACCCTATTTTGGCAGATCCATAATTTTTTCATCAGATATGCTTAACACAAATCGAGATCATGTTTAGGTAGAAATATCAATAGAGTACATCTTTACCATATGCTGCAGGCATTTACTTTAACCTATGATTTATATGGCAGGAATTTTCTTGAGACTACTTCTAGGTAATTTTACTTTCTCTAGTGCAAAACCTTGTTTTGCCAAACCTATAAGTTTTTCATATATAGTTCTTAGCATATTACTCTTGTTGGGTCTTACTGTTATATTTTTTTCAATGTATGTATTTAACTCTCAATTCTCATATAGTTTCATGCATTTGATTTTAGGTTTTAATTCCTTCAACATGGGAAATCGAAGAAATTGCGGAAAAAAACATGATGACACCAGAAATGATGAAGAGGCAAGGAAAGAGAAAAAACGTGAAAATATGAGAAATTTAAGAGAAAAAAGAGCAATGGAAAGAAATGTGGAGGCACTTGGTCGTGATGAAGAAATGCAAAATGTGAACCTTGCACATGGTGGTGATGAAGGAATGCAGATTGTCAAGGAACATGTTGATGAAAGAAATGAAGAGCATGGAGGTGACAAGGAAATGACAAATGTGGAGCAAACTATGGAAAGCATCGAGAAAGATTAACATCAAGAAAGATTAATTTAGTTGAAAGTGATATCTCTATGACAGATTTTATGAACAATGTTCAGGGATCAAGTATATAAATATATCAAGCACTCTCACTCAACACGATGGCAGGACTTACAGTTCAAGCAATCATGAGATGTATTTGGAAAAGGAACAATATTATCCATTATCGATTTTGCTGAAAATTACACTTTCACTCCGCAAAAGGAGATACAGAGTGAGTATTATCATTGAGATTAGGTATCTATACTTGTTCATATTATGCATAGACATGCAGAGCCTGATGTTGATGGTTTTGATAGAAATGAAAATAATCATGAAGTGATTAAGGAGTATCATTTCTACATCAGTGATGATCGTACACATGATACATTTTTTGTCTAGAAATGTTTAGGTATGCTTTATAAAAAATTATCAAGATGAAAGATCACTTTTAAGGAACATTGGGTGTGGTCGGATGGTTGCGATGGTCAATTTAAATCAGCGCGCTCATTCTTATGGTTGTATTGCCTTCATAGAAACATGGATGTTCGCCACACATGGAGATTTTTTGAAATGGGACATGGAAAAGGAGAACACGATGGTGCTAGGGCCTGCATGAAATGTGCACTCAGGAGATATCAAATGAATCACTTTGCTTCTCGCCTTGCAAATTCAAACGATGTTGTTAATTGGTGCAAACAAAATTGAGCCATGAATTCAATGAAAGGATGGGTAAGGTGAGAAATTTTTTCTGGAATACTACAATGGGTGATGTTGACAAATAATTGCCACATAATTGCACTGCAATCCCGAAAACAAGGGGATTACACTCCATTAGGAGTAAGAAAATGACAAATATACACGCAATCAAGAAACGTAAGTACTATTGCTTTTGTCTTGCATGTATTGATGATGTAGAGTCCTTGGATGAGTGTCAAAACCAAACTAAAAAATTTGTGAAACCATGGAGACACCAAGAATTGACACCATTGCCCCCATTTGGAAATATCAGCAATGTAGAGCACGACAATGAAGCACTTGTGATTGACAAATATTATGATCGTGCTTCTGATTTGGTTAGAGAAGGTGATGTATTTGTTCTCATTGCACCGGTAGAGAATCCAGAAAAAGTGCATTATTATTTATTGAGATGCACTAGATCAAAAAGCATGTTGATGCAAGAATTTAAAGTCCCATCAAATTATACGTATGGTGTGGGTTCAATGGTTATAATGGGATGTTTCTTTGTAGAAGTACAGAAATGTAAAGACTGTATTCTTTTTCAAGACTACGTGTTAGAAGTTATATGTGCTCAATACAAACATTTGGTCATAGCAACCCAGTTGCAGTTGAAGGCAGTAAAAAGTAGGAAAAATTCCAAGCATCAACAATGGAAATTGTCGATAGAAAATCATAATGCCATTCTTGATAATATTCCACTGGCACATTTCATATGAATAAAAACACATCAAGGTTGATGAATTTTTGTTCTTTGATTCTAGGGTGAGTGGGAGGGGCCAAATGAGCTTCCACCTTCACGTGGTTGGCCTCGTCAATAGAGAATATATATATATAATTCTCGAAACTAAGAGAATCTCTTTCTAACAATATTAATTTAAATATATATTATCGGTTTTGATAAAGCTAGATTCATTGATATGTTCTTTATGTTGCTGATGTTTTAATGGATTTAAATATAAATATTGAGTTGGAACATTACGAAAGAACATTTCTATTTCTAACTTGTTACATATTTTTAAAGCATAAGAAGGCACAATCTCATGATTTTGTATTACTAATTTAAAGATAACTAATGAAGATATAGTTCAACCTCAAGTTATCTCAAAGTTGAATTGAAATTCAACTAGAACTAGACTAAAATGTGAATGTCTATAGTTGCTTTCAATTACGAAATTCATTTAGGTATAAAACATTTAATTCTTTATTAAATATTTATTTTAAGTTAAGAAATCAATTATATTATATCCAACATTTTCCTATGTTTTTTATTTATAATTAATATATTAAATTTTGGGTTGCTGCAATTAGAAACATTTTTCTCATTCTTATTGTTCACATATAGAGGGAAACACTTAAAGAAAAGGAGTATAATATATGGTGTTATAGCCCAAAATGACGCATCTCTGCCTGTGACCACTTTCCCATGATTTCGTCGCATGTCGGCACTTCCTGAAAGTCACTGAAAAAACACCTATCTTGGAGGACTCATATCTTGAGTTCTGTAACTCCGTTTGACCTCATTTCTACACCGTTGGAAAGGCATTTTAGTTAGCTAAAACTTTCCAGAAGACACCAAAGTCTGAAAATGCCTAGAAATACCTTAAAAATGCATTTTTGTGTATGCGCGACTCTCCTTATGTGCAACCCGCGCATCATGCGCGACTCTTGTGTTTTGCAAGTCGCGCATGCATATATTCGCGGGTTGCTATTGTGTAAACTTGTGTATCATGCGCAGGTTGCTCTCCTTCATAGTCGTGCATCTGTTTCTCAACATTAAAACATAAAAACACGCCTTTTTGAGTTAGTTTGGGTAGTTATACAACTGACTCCTTCAGTTGTAACCACTTTGGCTTCGCCCCTAACTCTTCTTCATCATATAAATAGAGGTAGGGAGTTTCATGAAAGAGGACTTGGAATTTATGCATTGTTATGCTGGAGGAATCGGGACTCTCTTTGCCTACATCTTTGCCTTGGAGGTCTTCCCCTTGTGTTGCAGAGCTTGGAGGCTGAGTTCTTTGGAGAAGAGAAACAGCAGAACTAGATCAAGGTTTCGTGAGGTGCCAACTTGAAGAGAAGGTATATTTGTACTTGTTTTCAAGATTAATAAAGATGTGATGTCCTTCTTCTTCCCAAATCATTGTTCAATGTGTGATTGAATCTCTGTTTCTGATCATATGATGATGTTATTCAGATCATTTGTTTATGTTTATTTGATTATCATTGTCTTATATGTGGTCATAATGGTTTGAGGAAGGTATAACTTGTTTTGCAGGTCTCTTGGAGCGAGAGGAGCAAGAAGAGGATTGAAGAGAAAGCTTGGACCAGCCTTCAGTTTATCGGGTGTGGATCTTTCTCATCTCTGAAACTTGCTGTTATATACTTGCTGAACATTGTGCATCTCTCTTTCAACCCCAGTACGTTGATGGCCTCTTAAACCCTAGCCATAGGATACTTTCCTTTACAACATATGGAAACATTCTTTTCAACTTTATGTGAAGACAACCTTTTGTAATGTAGAAACGGAGGGCATTTACATGTAATGAAAATAAGTTGGATTGAGAGCAAAATGAAACAACATTAAGGATTGCACCTCCATTGCATCTAGTTTCATTTTCATTAATATTTTTTTTCTACAAATAGAATGGTTCCATACAATGATATCAATTTTAGCAACCTCCCTCTTAGACCTTCCTCAAAATTACTTAAGTTTTGTGTGCTCAAAGTGCTGATATATTCAATAGAAAAATCCATTAACATAACCTTATTTTACGAGTATTGAAACCAATAGTATATTTATATTTTCAATAGTTCTTGATTATAAGTTTGGTGTGCTCAAAATGCTTATATATTCAATAGAAAAATCCATTACCGTAACCTTATTTTACGAGCATCAAAACCAATAGTCTATTTTTCTTTTCAATAGTTCTTGATCATAGATGATCAAATCATAGTATTGATGAGCCTGTTCTTCCACCATGCTAGATATAAATTATAATGAACTACATTTCCTTATTTTAAAATATCATTTCCCTTTCTTTGTATTTATCATGTCTGAAGGGGCATGACATTTAAATTATTAGTTCCTTTTGAAAAGTGTGTTCTATTGTAGGAGTGGAACCAATTATTGGCTTTAAAAATAAACCATAGTTTAGCTAGTAAAACAATAATAACATATCGACAATGGCATTTTCAATATTTAAACGGGGATAAGGTCTCACCCAAAAATGATAAGAATTACAAAAAATGTTTACTTATACAGCTCATGAAAATAGATAATAATCATAAACCATGCACACTGTTAAGATTAAATCACAAAAAAGATTCATCCATGTAAAATTCACAAAATTTTTACAATGGAAACCTTGTCATAGTCATAAGATAGGTTCATGCAATCTCCTTATATTATGTGCACTAAATAAGATATTCAAACCCTAACTCTAATCTATTTGATCATGCTCATACATGCCAACCATAAACTCATCTTACATTCCTATATATGAGTTTCAAAAAAAAAATAAAGTAGTTTTGAATAATTACAACTATTTATAATATGGACACATGACTTAGCATGATACATTTTGATGCATTGATTATCTTGGTATGTTGGTCTTTTTGGTGCACTGAAAAAATTACTCATGCACATATTGGTATGTTGGTATTTTTGGTGTGCTGTAAAAATAACTCATGCACATTCTCAAAACATTGAAAATAGGGTGATGAAAAACAAGAACATTATGTTGCATGAATATTGATGGTGATAAAATACAACAATTTTAGCTTCACAAATGTGTCAAGGGTGATCTTATCCCCATTATTTATGTCATGAAGATTCTAAAACAATTCCACTAACTTGGCATTAGTTTCATACTCATCTCTTCATATATGAAAGTGCACTACACAACCTTTTCATTCAATGAAACATGAGCATGAAGATGGAAAAACACCTTTCACCTTATCCCTCGTAGTATATGTAGGTCTATCTTCATAAGGAAGCTTAAAAAATTAACCCAACCACAAAGTTCATCATCTACATCTAATTGAACCATAAATATTTTATGCTTACACAATAAGAACACACTCATTGACATTAAATGCGTGTAACATTTACCTTGTTTTATTATTTGTATCCCTTGAAAATGAGTTTTGATCATAGCATTTACATTTATGTATTGTCTTAAATTTTATTTGCAACCATGTTCTCAAATAAAACAAGGAGTGGTTCAAAATTCTACATGAATTATGTGTCAAAACCATACCAAAAAAATACATCTAAAATCATCATGATACAAAGAAAAACGTTTTAATTACGATAATTTATCATTTTTCTATTAAAAAGGGTCAAATTTATAAATACAGATTACCATTCAAATGTAACTGTTCATATTCAACAAATGAATAATTACGTAGACGATCTAGTGCATCTGTCATTATGGATACCGTAGTGCATCCCTCATTCTGGATAATAACCACAATAAAGATGATCATAAGCTGTTGTACATGGTGCCAGAAAACCTAGATAATATGTTGCATAAAGATGATCATCAGTAGTACATAGCACTGAAAAGTTGCTAAACACTAAGACGGTAAAACAATGTCAACAAAGTAAACAATGCATACATAACAAGAGGACCCTAAACCCAAAAATCAGCAAACCTAAACTATTGCAATGTCTGAAAGGAATACAAACAACTTCAAAAGAGAAAACAAATAGAAAGAAAGCTCAAAAAAGTTCAGTTTGATCATCTCAATCACTGGTTTTTGCTGAAATAATAAACAATCAGAAATAAATCAGAAATACAAAAAACACACAGGAAGAATGTCAACAATAGTAGAGGATGACAGTCAGCTCTGGAAGCTCAGATTTGTCGGTATGAATGTAAGCTTATGGGCACGAAAAAGGGGGGACCAAGCCAAACAAAGAAGGTTGTGATGTTATTTAGAGGAAATTTGAGTGGCAGTAACATCTCCTACCATCATATACCATTGCCCAGGGATATATCATAGCAGCAATTAGAAGAGGTTGTTCTTAAATATTATAAACCAGTAGTAGTGAGGGCACAAACTTTGAAGAATAGTGATAAATTCTCACACTAGTAGATCTGTAGGTAATAATACTTGAAGCAATTTGAACAGTGATGGCCACCACCAGAGAAGGTGAACATGACATTCTTAATGGAAATTCACAAATCTTTTATTATATTATGAGAACTATAGTGCTTTATAATGAGCCCAATATTGAATTTCTAGGGCTTTTGACTTGTATTAGAGATTGTTAGATGAATATCATTCTTTATGTTTCCATACGAGAGATCATGGATCTAGATTTTGGATGTTATTATTTTATATTCGAGGGTTTTGAGCCCAAACTCTACATAAGAGAGGCTCCCACACATTGTAATGGCTGTTGGAGAATTGGATAAACTACTATTGTGTTTGGCATATACTTAATTTCTTATGAAGGCTATGCGAAGCAAAGGTTTTCTACATGCATGGCTAGCATAATATTCATCTTGTTGATTTTTTGTTGAAATCTTCTACTAAATCTGCTGCAATAAGGACTTCATGTCAGGTCAGCTATATCATTGAAGGAGAGTGAATGAGGTGTTATCTATTCTTCTCTTTGTTAATTTATCTTCAAGTTGGAAACATTGATGTTATATCATTGCATTGAAAGAATGCATGGTGTATTTCAGCTTGAAATAAAATCTCTCCTTGTTAGAGAGCACCTAGTTAAATCCTACAAAAACCGTTAATTTCTAGCCATGTAATACTACATTCATAGGTAAATTTCTGTATGTATGCACATCATATTTACTCCCATCTATTCATAATTTCTTAACCTCTTAGAATCCCCAAGACTCCACATTCTGAATAGGGTTATTGGCACTAGTCACTCATCTCCAACCATCCTAAATAATTAAATTTAAACAAATCATTTAAATTTATGTTTTACTAAAAAAAATCTTAATTAAATACTAAGCCTTGATTGCCTAAGCCACTATATCATCACTGCAGAAATGGCCTTGTAAAAAGAGGGATTCAGTAGCTCGATCATAGGTATTGAAGACTAGTTCCCCCATAACATAAACTCTATTTAAAGAGAATGCTACATACAACAAGCCATTTCCATAATAGCTCTATTTCTTCAATGAGCTATTCCATCTTGTTGAGATATTGGATTTTTCCAAACAATGCAATGAGATGTAAAAAATGGATGAAAGGCATCATCGAAATGTTGTCCTCCTTCAACAGTCCTAATAGATTTGATCTTGTGATCACTGTGATTTTTCACAATTATTTAATTCCTTGAATTCCTTAAATACTTCATCCTCGGAATGAATAATATATACCCAAAGGAAGTAGGAGAAATCATCAATGAAGGTAAGGAGACATCTAGCCCCACCAAGTGAAGAAGTGGTCATAGGTGTGAAAATATCATTATAAACTAGTTGAAGAGGTTCAGAGACTTGCCCCCTAAATCCTTAGGAAATAACTCATGTCAGTGTTCCCCCAACATACAATTTTCATAGACACCCGTACGTAGTTTAATATGCAGAAGCTCATATGCCATCCTTAAACAACTCATATGTTGCAAGGTCCCAAAGTTGATATGACCCAACCATTGATGCCACAATTTGTTGGTGTCATCAACATTAGCAACTAGCAACTTCATGTTGAAGGAAATAAAGATTTCCCCAATTTATACAGACGATAGGACCCATCACACTAACTAAAAGCAACCACTTTAAAACCATCATTCATGTCCTTGATAACCCATCAATTTGGTCAATACTTCACCTTTTTGCTTGTGTGAGTCCAAAAATTCTTGGAACATGAAGACCTTTTCCAAACTTGGCATTGTTGATAACATCCTCACATCCTAAAAGTGGCAGGGGTGANTTCACCTTTTTGCTTGTGTGAGTCCAAAAATTCTTGGAACATGAAGACCTTTTCCAAACTTGGCATTGTTGATAACATCCTCACATCCTAAAAGTGGCAGGGGGGAGTTATCACCAATAACAACTTCCCCATTGTACTTATGTTGATAGTTGGGAAGTAAGTGTTGGTTTTTGGTCATATACCTAGTGGTTGTGGACTCAGAAACCAATTCTTATGGAGGGTTGGAGGACTAATATTCACTGTGAGAGTCATGACTCATCACCAATAACAACTTCCCCATTGTACTTATGTTTATAGTTGGGAAGTAAGTGTTGGTTTTTGGCCTAAGGCTACAACAACATACTGCCATAACCTTGGTGGAGGCCATGGGTAGCAACCGACCACTGCCCTAACCTTCGCTGAAAGTCTAAGGCAACAGCAGAAGGTTTCTCCAACCCTCGGTGATGGTATATATTGGTAGCAACAACACTTATAGGTCATGGGAAGCAGTTAACAGGATTCAGGTAGTAGTTAACAAGATTTGGGAAGTAGGTACAGGTCACGTTCCATTCACAGCAAAAGCAACACATCATAGTACACGTGGCAGTTGAGGCAGCAGTTGTAATCTTGCTAGGGTTTATGTTTTTTTGGAGAATTTTATGAACATTCATCTCAGAATTCTGAGATCAAATTTCCTTCTTTCATGTACAAACTCAGTCATCTCATTTAGAGGATGAATTACTAATGCTTTGGGGGTTTTGTCCTTAAACGGTTTCCCCGTGAAAAATCATGTGTTAAATTGTGTGATGCTTGGTTGACTACTATACTTGTCTCTACTGTTTACATTTCAAGATCTATCTCTATTATAGTCTGCAAATTTTTAAGATTATCATGCACATGTTAAAATTCAACATAATATGCACTGTGAGGGCCCATTAGCCTCTGTTTCCTTTATGGACTAAGATAATGAAACATGACACTAGCACTGCCCTGAAAAAAGCACAAGAATTTTACACTGAAAGTAGATATGGGTTTTCTTCCCTAGAAGAGCATCTTTATGCACAAATACTACCCTTGTTGAAAATTTAAAAAAAACAAAGAAATTGTAGGAATTTTTGAATTGTAGAGTTTTAATGCAAAACAAAAATTTCATCTCTTAACCTTGTGAATTTTCAGCCTTATAGCTGATATGAAATATAAACAAAATAGCTTCCAGTATCAGCAAACTATATTTCAATTCTTAGCAACCCCAATCCACCATGCAATTCAAGTGAAAAGATACCACTCTGTTCCACTAAGTTTCAGCACTCGGGTAACCTTACCATGCATATAATAAATCTGAAAACACTTACAACAATTGTAAAGATAGCAGTAAATATTCCATTATATTATTTGATTATGGTGTTAAATCACTTAACATATTCACCCTTAACTTATGTCAAATAAGCAAGACATATAGTGCTGGAAATTACAAACCATGAAGAATATTGATGGTTGAAAATTAAATCTACAATTTGCACAAGTATTGGACAACTGGAAAATTAATTAATATGAAATATCCATAAAGATGAAGTTCATCCACATACCATAGCCTTATCACAAGGCTAGTACGATATTCTAGCCCTCCAAAACCCTAGCTATGGAAAATGATGAAAACCCTTGCTTAGAACAAGAAGATCCAACAATCATGCATCACACAAGAACGTCCTCCAAGGCAATACACCTCCTCTTTTGGGTAAGATGTCTCCTCTTTTTCTTCTCTCACCAAGTACAGCCTAGGATTTCTTCTCAAAATATTCATCTACGAATATACAAGGGATGAAACCCTAACCCTAGTCTTTAGGATGCTCTAACAAGCTCATTGTTCTAGGGATACATGTTCCAAAACTCACCATAATCTCATACTTTTTTCTTTTGTTGCATATACTTTGACTCTAAAAGAATAGTAAAGTAAAATGGATGCGAAATTTTAGCCTGGAAATGAAAACAATACACTTGAAGAAGCTTGGTGTGTGAAACCCCAAGGTGAAATATCTCAGACTTTTTGGATTTGTTGCATATGCTTTGATTCTAAAAGAATAGTGGAGTAAAATGGATGCAAATTTTAGCCTTGTAGGGTAGCTTAAGTGGTTGAGCACTTTGAGCTTCAGAAGGGATCATGTTTAATCGCATAGGCTAGCTGCCTTTGTCGCATTCCTCACTCAATGTCCCTACCAGGTCAGGTGCCAAAATCTGCACCAACATGTTTACATCGTGTACCATCTATGAAATGCAGGGAAACCCACGTGATTTTACTTAGAAAAAAAATGGATGCAAAACTTGGGCATTTGACTAGTTCCCCTATGTGTTTTTTTATTTTGCTACTGTGGTAGAGATCATTCGAAACATAATTACTTGCAAAGGTATAAGATAATTTTCCATCCAATCCCATGACCAAAACAACAAGAAACTAAACATAACAACCTTGTAAAATGCTACATAACATAACCATGCCATTAACCATGCTACATAACCATAACCATGCTAAAAAATGATACATAACATAACCTTCTAAAATGCTACATAACATAACCATGACATTAACCATGCTACATAACCATGAACCATGCTACATAACCATTAACCATGCTACATAATCATAACCATGCTCAAAATTTATGTTTTCCTCCAATTTCAAAACAAGTTCCACTACATGAAATTATAGATAGTTCCTATTACCTCACAAATTTTTCAATTGTCTATGAAAAATATATCAGAAATATATCTTTGCTTTGGCTTGGGACAGTGCAATTCCTGGATTATTATTAGTTCACCAACCCAAAAAAAAATATTTTCATATAGCAAACAATAAAATATTTAACAAGATAAATCAATTAACAAAGTCTTGGATTAACAGATATTTTTTCACTAACCCAAAAAAAAAATTACAAATTTAGATCTCTTTCAACTTAACGCTCTGTTGGTCACTGCGTTAAGGTTGGTCATTGAGATGGCATACTATATTTCATGTACAAGAATGAATAAATAAAGTGTAGGAGATACAACATTAAGGAATCACAACCATTATTTGAATCCGCCTTATACTCAGATAATTATGATTTTGATCTTGTCACCAAAGGGACAAGTCAAACAGGGTAAACCATATACGTACCTTGAGAGAGGGTTAAAGCATACTGAAATTGACCTTAGACTCTTAGTCAACAGAAAGAGAGGTTTCAATCAAAAGCAAAGGCTTGAGTAATTCATTCATGTCCAATATAGTCATGCTAAGGACACACAGTCACTTAGCACAAGAGACACTCAGTAATATTGATACCCTTTGACAATCATGTTGAGTAACTCACAGTCCACACTTGAAGAGTAACCTCATGGTCACTCCAGGGATAGAACCCAGCACATAGGAAAAACCCATAAGAACTAACGCTGAGAAAATCTTGAGGTAAGCAACTTAGAAAAACGCAGAGACTCACACTGAGAAAAATTGTGAGGTAAGCTCCTGAGAAAGACACAGAGACTCACTTTACAAGATGAGATGTAAATAAAGAAAATGCAGAGATAAATCTCAGCCCATGCAGAAAGAATAAATCACAGAGGTAAAACTCAGAGCGTGAATGAACAAATCGCAGATCGTGAGTGAAAAATTCATAGAGGTAAAACTCAGCCCGTGAAATGAACAAGACGTAGAGGTAAAATCGTGGAGTGAAATCGTAGAGGAAAAGCTGAGAGACAAACCTGCAAGAAAGAGGAGAAAAACAGATTGCAAAGGAGATAAGCCTTGCTGGAGAAACCGACGATAGTAGAGATCTTAGTGAGATAACAGGCTGAGAACACGGTGAGATAACCCCAGGACCAAGTAAGAATAGAACCATGATTCAACAACCACAAGAGAAAATTGAACTGTAAAGATGGACAAACATTCAATTAGGACCAACAATACCAAAGACTTTTCTCTCTCTCAAGGTACATAGTTTAATATATACTTTTGTCATCATTGTATAAGGGGAACATCCAAATGGATGGTATGCTCCTTTTGTCCTCAACCAACTTTTACAAGATAGATCATCCATACATTTCTACAGAGGAAACATAAAGAGCCCAACTCAGTATATCTAAGGAAGTGCTCGGTGAAGTGTCCTAATATCAATACCCTCAGAGGAGAAACAATGTCATCCTCAAGACATCCAATATGATGCTAAAAGACTCGATCATCCATGCTCAAAAATAAAGCAACCAAAAGGTTGAAGAATAGGAGTTACAAGCTCTGCTCTAGAAGAGCTATAGCTTGTCTTCCCCAATAGCTATTTCCTCATAATTTTCAGTGAAGGAAAGTAGGCCCACAACCATGGGGATCACTTCCTTGGATATATTTCCTGCCCTCTTATTGTGTTCTCTAAATACATGATGAAAGTCTAAAGTGTGAAAGAATTCCTTCAACTCCATAATGTTGTCACACCAACCATCCAAATTGAGGGAAGAGAGACTTGCCTTATCCTCTAAGCCCAAAAACTATGCTAACAACCAACTATCATAAAATAGTGCATACCAGCTCAAAGTGTCCATGTGTGTGGGATCAAAACATTATCCAATGCTAGCACCTGAGTGAAGAAGACTATGAGTGAAAACCCCATAAGCAAGCAACACTGGGAATAGGTCAAATAACCAACTAACTACATGAATATGTGTTCCCAAGATGCCAAGTTTGAAAGACAAGAAAACAATGAACTGTTAATTGTTGAATACAATGAAAAGTACATACAATGAATGTCGAGCACTATTGATTTGCAACTAGAGTAGATCAATATGAACCTTTAGACCGTAACACCAATGGATCCTAGTTTTCTGTGGGTTGAAAGAGAAAAATGAAAGTCAATATATGTAAATATATATATATATATATATATACAAGTTTGGGGACAAAATATACCAAAAGCAATTAAATATTAACCAAAAGAAATATGCATACTTGCGTCACCGATGGAAATTGTGAAACTAGAATTTCCTCAACATCTATATTTGTGCCACTAACCTCTGTTTCTTTCGAGTCAAACAAATTCGTATCATCAATGTCATCATCATTCATGAATTTGGTATACTGCATAAATTTCATATATTAAAAACATTAGATTTCATATATTATAGCATACCTACGTACCATGCCCCTGTTTTCATTTTGTCAAGCAACGACTCGCTTATAATTGTCTCTACATTATGCTGCATACTGCTCAAGATCTAATCAACTCATACCTTTCAAGATACCATCAGAATAATTATCAAATGGGCCTGCATCCATACTGGATGTTGATGAAATATTATGTAGGCTGATTTCCACCCCTGCCAATGCATCCCCAACATGGTCTCGTATCTCTTCCCTCACCCCTCTTTCTATTTGGGATGTTGTTTCCAACTCCTCTAGTAAAGCTACGACTCTAGGATGTGGTTGTACTAACCGAGGCATCGAACGCCTATAATGAACATCTCATCATGCATCAGGTCGTTCATATGTACGACCTTTGCCAGCACCGTAGAAACTGAATCCCGTATCTGTATAGTCGGGGTCCATGATAAACCGGAACTATGCAATTAGCATCTTAACAAAATACTGAGGAACCTCGTCATTATTTGGGAACTTCCCATATGCACACAAGAACCTCGAATAAATATGTGGTGCATTCAGTGGATCATTGAATATTGCAATCTTTAGATGTTTTTTGTCTTCAGGCTGCAAGTCAAAACATGAAAATACCATTTCTTTTGTGACAACTTTCTTTACTTCTTCAAACTTGTGGCAAACCATCACTGAAAATCGCCTCCTATGCATCATATCATGAAAAATATGGGTTGATGGTCCAACCCCAAGATATGTCTCGATCAAACTATTTAGATTGTGCAAAAAAATCTGGAGACATTGTTGAGTACCAAAAGAGAGATTTGAAGATTCAATTTCTGCCTTCAATCTCGAGGAATGCTCCTTCATCTCTTCCTCAATCAGTATAGTGACTTTGTCTTCCCAAGGAGTCTCCTCGGGAACATCTATAGGATGACTGTAAAGAGGATCATATCTTTCATTTTGATCATACTGATGTACCTGACTACGTCTCCTTGTCTCGGGAGGTGGATTAGGATTAGGTGAAGCAAACCTTGTTAGAAGATGCGCGTGCAAGTATTAAATTCTATACATATAATTTTTCAATCAAATTATACACATTTAAATAAAATGTGTTCTTTAGAAATACCTGATGCATCATCTTGTGCCCCATCATTACTGTCAGAATGTCTAGAAGCCCCTGTACAAAACCAAAAATTGGCAATCACATGTAAGTTAACAAGAAAAATCATCAAACAAGATTTCTAGTCAAAATGTACATGTAAACAACCTCTACCTGGAGATGGTGTATTTGAGGAATAAGACATTAAGTGTGTCTTATGTGTTTGTCCATTGGCCCCTCTAGACCCCTTAGACATACGTATGTCATGCTCAGAGCCACCATTTGTGCATGTAACAAGATCTTAGAAAGACCAGGTCAAATAATATTTATGTTCATATAGACTTGAGTATGAATTAAATAACAATTGAATTTACCTGACAATGACCTCAGGGATTGTGGCTGCATAGTAGCCAAAATTACTTCAGCTTGAAGCTGTGAAGCTGTGCATGATAAGAATATTCCACATGTTAAAAAAATGTCAAACAATAATTCNCCTGACAATGACCTCAGGGATTGTGGCTGCATAGTAGCCAAAATTACTTCAGCTTGAAGCTGTGAAGCTGTGCATGATAAGAATATTCCACATGTTAAAAAAATGTCAAACAAGAATTCTAGTCAAATTGTACATAAACAATCCCTACCTGGCAATGGCATCCTATGTGTTTGTCCACCGGCCCCTGTAGACCCATCAGATAGACATCTGTCATGTTGAGAGCCGCCACCTATGCAAAACAAGATCTTATCAAGATGTGTACATGAATTTCTATGTTTATATAGACTTCAACACGAAATGAATAACATTTGAATTTACCTGACGATGACCTTAGGTACTTTGGATGCATAGTAGCCAAAATTGCTTTAGGCTGAAGCTGTAAAGTTGTGCCTGATAAGAATTTTCCACATATTAAAAAACATGTCAAACAAGAATTCCAGTCATAATGTATGAAAACAATATCTACCTAGAAATGGCATCCTATGTGTTTGTCCACGAGCCCCTGTAGACCCCTCAGACAAACGTCTATCATGCTGAGAGCCACCACCTGGGAACAACAAGATATTAGATTTAGATGTGTTAAAGAATATTTATTTTTATATATACTTGAATATGAATTGAATAACAATGAAATTTACCTGACGATGACCTCTAGGTATATCGCTGCATAGTAGCCAAGATTGCTTCACCCTCAAGCTGTGAAGTTGTGCATGATAAGAATTTTCCACAGATTAAAAAACATGCCAAACAATAATTCTAGTGAAAATGTACATGTAAACAATTTCTCTACCTGGAAATGGTGTATATGAAGAATAAGACACTAAATGTTTCCTCTGTGTTTTTCCACTAACCCTTGTAGATCCCTCAGATAGACATCTGTCATGCTGAGAGCCACCGCCTGGGCACAACAACATCTTAGATTTGGATGTGTAAAAGAAGATTTATTTTTATGTATACTTGACTATGAATTGAATAACAATGAAATTTACCCGAGGATGACCTCTAGGTATGTCGCTGCATAGTAGCCAAGCCTGCTTCACCCTAAAGCTGTGAAGCTGTGCATGATAAGAATTTTCCACAGATTAAAAAACATGTCAAATTTAAATTTGCAAATTTAACATTGTGCACCTATGCATGATGAGAAATTCTCACATTAAAAGCATGTCAAAACATGTCAAAGAAGATAAATATATTTCAGATTAATAATCGAAAAGGTCAAATATGATCCCTTAAAAGTTGTGGCTCAAGTATTCCCAAATATGGAACACCCCTAGTTAGAAAGAACGACATTCTCTCAACCTTCACCCCTTGTCCCTTATCTCTCATCAATTTGGTCAAATAATTCGAGGCATACCTCCTCCATATCAAGCCTCATCTAGCATCTAATAAGTACAAGACAATTTTCCCCTTGGTTTAGAATATGGGACCTTAGTTCTTACAACTAGTATAGGGAAAAGTAAACAACTGCACAACAAATATAGGAAATCTAGAAGATATTTTGGTGTACATGGTTCATAAGGAGGAGGAAGCACCACTATAACAAGAACAAATAATTGATTGGACAGGAATTTTTGAATACAATGATTCCTCGAGTGACATATTTAATGGGGCTGCAAGATACACATCTAATGGTAGACATCGCCAAATGAACATCATGACACAAAATTCATTCCGCAAGGATGGTTATGCATCCCAAACTAGAGTGAAACACATCATGTGGTATTCATTTGGAAGCCCTATAAAATAATGTTGTTGATTAAAAAACACATCTTACTTGGGATAAGAGAGGATTTCTTGGATATCTCTTTTCCTTATTTGCAAAAATGAGCACAAAACCAGAATGTGAAATCATTGGACATTTTGTTAGATACATGCCCCTATTCTTCAAAATTATAGGACAAAATTGGTGTCCGAAAAAGGTTGTTACCCTCTCCACCGGAGTTCAAATCCCACTTTCTGACATGTTTCCTCTTAGTGAGCTAAATCTTGATTAGCTATACATAATCTATTCATGAGATGTTAACATGGCCTTGTGCCCTAAACAATCTAGGGTTTACCCTGAGTACCATCCTTGGGATGAGAGGAACCTCCCAGGAGGTTCCCTCCCAAATATGTTGCCTGGAAAAGAAAAATGAGAAACATTTAGGGGACAAATTACCTAATATCACAAAAAATACCTAAATTCCTTTAAATATTAAATTCGATAAATTGCTCAGCTACCAAAAACATGAGCTTCAAGAGTATTTATTTCTACTCATCTTGCCATTGTGGTTTACACCCAAAATTATTATTTTCTACTTGAGTTTCAATAGTATTTGTTTCTACTCGTCTTGCCACTATCTTTGAAATGTTCCTAAAAGTGACATGCATGCAAACCCTAAAAATGACATGCATGAAAACCCTAAAGTGACATGCATACCCTAAAAGTGACATGCATGGAAACCCTAAAAGTAGCATGCCTGCAAACCCTAAAACTGACATGCAAATCCTAAACGCTATATAAGAAGGTTAGTTGAACCAAAAGGTTATCATTGTTATTATTCATCTTTTGGAAACATGTTTTGGGAGCTTAGTGAGATACTTAGGGTTTAGGGAAGATTGCCTTGACCTAATTGGATTCGGTGGCGAAATCTATACAACCAAACCAATTGCTAGGGTGAATCATCCAGATTCACCATTGTGTACTTCATTGCATCGAAGATTCAATGTGTTTAGGGCATTGTTGGAGCTTCCTTAAAATTTATAGTTGGGCGTATTCATTCATTAATCATGGAAGCGATCCTATCCTTATTGAGAAAGGGGGGTCTCCACCAAGTTCTGGGTGACAATATTCCTCTATACTACTACTGCTGAATTGTATACTGAAATTGTGGTTATCTCCATCCATTCCTCCTCAAAAGGACAGGGAAGTGATTTACTGTGGGCAAGGGTTCATTCTATTGGAAACAAGTTACCAATGAGCAGAGGATTATCACGAGGGAACTCAACCTTTTTAATAAGCGTGATCTCTACAAGAAGGAAATAACGCAACAAAGGCTCAATTAAATTTCCTTGGATAAGAGGGATGGAGTAATAAAGACATTGTGTTCACATCTTTAAGGGTTGCATACACTTAAAAGAGGTGTCATTAGTCTATCTGGATGCCCTTCCTCCAATCTGGGCATAGCTCTCAAGTAAACCCACTTCAATTGGGGCCTATTCATCATCTGTGTTTCTACATCAAACTGCTACAATCCTCAGAGATTGACTTTCCATTATTATTTGAGATCTGCATGCACATAAGAAGGAAGGGATCAACACATGGAAGGTGCTCCTAGCTGAGTGTGGTACTCAAATATTCCATTTCGTTGAAGCATATTCATAAATCTATGTTTATATCAGGTTACTACAGCCATCAAGCAATCCACCCTTATCACTATTTGAGATGGCATTAACCATCAATCTGGGAAATTAATTATTTGCATAGTTGGGACATTCTTAGGAATTTGTTATCTTCAGACTTTGGGCATCACCTTTATTACTAAAAGCATTTGTACAGCCATCTACAATTCAACTCTGTTAAGGCTTAAAAGACTTCCATCTTAGTTATTGTTGTCCAAGGTACTTCTCAGATTAGATATGATAATTCCCTGAATTTACATTATTTCTATGTTGTTGTTATTTATGGATATATATTGCAATTTTTATGAATATATGGGTTAAGTATGATATTGAATATAAATAAAGATCATTACTAAGTATTGATATCAGCAAGTCTAGTATGATAAGGAACCCTGAATTGTGTTGTGAAAGTTCCTAATAATAAACCCTATTCAAACATTACACCCTCATTTTACAAAAAAAACAGAGGTTAAGGAATGTATTGATCAGAGAAGTGTCAAGAGTCATCAACCAAAACACAAGAACAATCACAATAATCTATACCAGATTCAATTTGGGATATTACATTCTTCCACCTACGATTTCTATTTTCAGTCTTACTGAGTAGTTCTAGTAAGCATCTAATATTGGATATGGTCCGGATCATCCTCAAAAATATAGTGGACACGAAGGGACATACCTAGTCCAGATCAGCCTCAAAAATATGGTGGACAAGAAGGGACATACCTAGTCCGGATCAGCCTCAAAAACTATGCTTTGTATTTTTTATAAGAATGTACATAGAATACTGATATAACTACGGTTCTTCTAGTAAATATATTTAGATCACTATACAATATGCTCATACATTATGGATATTACGTAGATAATACATTTACTGTAAGTATTATTAGTAATCTTTGTACTCATTAGTTAGCTTGATGCTTATTCTTATTCCCATTAATTAATGGCGATCATGTTCTCCTTATTGAAATAGCGTGTTTACAGTAGTTCTTACTCATGCTTATATCTTACTCGTGCTTATAAATGATGTTGTACATAGAGATAGTTAACCTCAAAGACAAATTCCTAAAATAACAATCACCATATTTAGATATGACCTCCCAACATAGTTTTATTGACTTCATAGTTCAATGATCTAAGAAGAATTTAAAATACCCACGTAACAAATAATGCTCAAACATATGGAGCATGTATACCATGGCTAGGTCTTCCACTTTAGTACTGGCATAGTTTCACTTGGATTGAGTTAACGTATTTCTATTAAAGTAAAATTTATGAAATAAGATTTATTATTTAGGTTGTGCATGGATACCTACCCAAATGATAATTGAAACATTGGCATGTACATGGAATTCAACCATCCACTTAGGGAAAACTAAAATTTCCATCATTACCAGTTTATTTTTTAGGATGTTAAGGATTCTTCACACTCCTTGTACAAATACATTCTTTGTTTTTATCTATTTCTTTCTTCAATTACTTCATAGTCTTCTTAATAGTAGCATTGCCATTGATGAACTGTCAAGAAGACCCAATTTACCCAAGATTTAGTTGCAAGAAATGGACATTAGTGGGTGGATCAAGTTACTAGTGAAAATGATCTTAGTGGGATCAACCAATACACTTTCACGATCTAGCACCTTGTCACTAAAAGGTGTTGGAAACTAATCATGGACATAAGTGGGATGGGAACTAATCATGTTCATAATTGGGGTTGAGGTCTACAAATAAACAGATACTGGAATTTCTAGGGATCATGTCTTCTTGTCTTGAATCATAATTGGACTATTCAAATATGATTCAGGAAGATGAGACTGATAACCAATATTAATCTATTTCTTCTTTTACCATCTATCTAATTCTAGGATTCAATATGTAGGTCTCCTGCCATCTGTTTCACCACCACCACAGGTTCTAGCATTCATGGGTTGGGGTGGGGAAACAACTCTTGATTTCAACCAGCTGATTCGGTTTGGACAAGCCCTTGCTTGGTTTCTCTCCTATCCAGCAAGTGGATAGGTTCCTGCTACCCCTAAACGTAAAATATCCCATACCTAATCACATAGAGAAACTTTTTGAAATGCAAAATGCAATTATTATTAAATAATTAATGATTTTCAATACCCCAAGTGGACCACTGACATTCCCTAAATAAACAACACTTAAATCCATGATTGTTTGTTTGTTGGGATAGCCGAGTGTTAAAGGTCATTCACAATGGTTATAAATCATTTCCAATAAGTAAGTCAGTCAGTGAGTGCCTAGGAGGTTCCATTGCTAGCCAGTCAGGGAAGGATGTTTCATCGGAAGAGTTCTATCTGGACAATTTGAAAAACCTCCCCCGACCGTTCAATTTTTTATGGCGAATGCAACATAATGGAAAACCCATACTTGTAGAGGAAAATATATATGCAACTCCAAAAACGTTATTGCGTAATATTTCATTCATCTTTCATATTAGGGTTTGCAATTATTATTAAATAAAAAATGATTTTCAGTACCCTAAATGGCCCAACAATGGTGATTCTAGGATTCAATATGTAGGGTCTTCCCTTAACAGGATTGGAATCTAGATTTAGTTTAATTTTTATTTATCCTAACTCTCTTTTTATTCATTACATCTCAAATAAAATATTAGGAAAGAGGTCAATTATTCTCAGAGGAAACCTCTTATAATGCTTATGCATCCCAATAATTATTGAATGAGGTATTCCTACATAATACATTTATTGTAAGTATTAGTAGTAAGTTATGTATCTCTGCCTTTTCGTAAATCAATTATTTTTAATTACCCACCACGCAGTAGGTATTAGGACTAGCACAATAATCTAGAGTTTTAGGAGCTGATCCATAAGCATATCCAATATCATAGCTAGAAGTTTCTCCGGTTAATTAAGTTGTAGATTCCCCATTCTAGATCCAATAGCAATTGTTTAACTGACTGATCCGTATAATCCGGTTACAGTGTCAAAGGCTACTAGCACTGAAAGGGGCGAGGATAAAATACACATTGGGTAGGCAGATGGAGACACAACAATAGGCAGGAGGAAACACACAGTGGCAGGGAAGAGACACATGGATTTGTGGCTGCATCACAGCCACCTGTACTACGATAATTAGATCCTTCAAATAACCTTGAGCTACTATATACATGCATAGATAAGGAAAGAAAGTAGACTTAGTTACCTACACTAAACACTATTTCCTGGGGATTGGGATTTAACCCGTGCTCTTGTCCCAGGTATTAAAGTTGTTTGTTGTGTATGGTAATCATATAATGAAGGGGCCTAAATAGCGGTATCGTTACGTGAGTTGGGTAAGGGTAATCGATTGATGGGAGCGATAATCATAGAAAGAAGGGTCTGGATGTTAAGTTGGGAGTAGCATATTGAAATGAACGCGTAGTGAAAGTGTGATGGGTCTATTAACTGAGGTGGGTTTGTTGGACTTTACTAATTTCCTGGGAGGTTTCCTTAGGCAGACTGGAATGCCTTTGTGTAAGTGAACTTGCTCGTTGGACTTAGACGTGGGTTTGGTGGACATGTACTATGTGGATTCCTTATGCGTATTAGGTTTACTAGGTGTACTTGGTTGGTGGACTTAGCGTGTACCTTCCTTAATTTGGGAAAGTAGATAAAAGCAATCCATCCACTTCCACTTCAATCTCGTTTCCAATTGCATAGTCAACTGACTAGAGATACCCGTTTAGCACCATGGTCTACTAGCTTTCTTGGTGAATTATTAGCCATTGTTAAACTCTAGCCTCTCTCCAAACGATATATCCACCAAAGGTTCTAGCATTAACAAGATGGCTTAGCTTTGTCGAGTGATTCCGTACCATCCCACCTCTTATACAAGCCCAGGTTCAACTAGATAAAGAAGGTGCTAAACAAAAAAGCAATCGATTCAATTCTACTTCTCATATAGGAATGTAATTAAATGTCATTTTTATCAAATAAGAAAGTTCTTTCTGTACCCCAATTAGCCACCTTAACCTTCCCCCCAAAAAAATAAAAATCAATTTAGCAAGCAAGCGAGAGAATCCTGCTAGTAGCATCCTGCCCGCAATCAATCTAGCAAGAAAGGAAGAAGCACATAAGTGATATTGTCCCGCTATTTATTTCATCTCCCAACCCAAGTTTATTCTCCCAGCCTAGCCAAGTTACAAAGAAAGCCAGGAAGGAAAGGACAAATTCTTTCATTCATGAACTTACACTTCAGGACATGGAAGTAAGTGCTTCCCAACAACCACTTACTTAAATTCAGGAATCCAAATCGAAGGTACCAAAATATAATAGGATATATTTACCCCCCAAAGTCGCATTCTATGGAAGAGCTTCATAGTCACTAGACTTTAAATTATTGGGAGCGGGCCAGCGGGATTCAACCTATACCTAGGCTTTATATCGTCAACCTAGGACGATAAGATGGATGGAGTGGTGCTATTATCTTCACCCAGCAACACCTATGTACAGGGGGGGGGGGACTATTAACAACCCATTATAACAGTAAAATTTATACAGGAATCCTATGAGCATGGAGGAAGTGAACAAGTTGTTAAAATCTATGGTGAATGACCTGACCAAGGTAAAACAAGGGTTGGTTGCTCACTCCTTTGTAGGAAAGGAAAAAAATAAAACTCTTAGGAAGCAACCTCAGTTCATAATACCTCCTCATAAGGCATTACTCGTCCTAAATAAAGTATTCTTCGATGAAGTAAAGTCAATTCCTCTCCTTCTAAGTCGATCCTGCATGCACAAACTCGGTCGAAAGTGATTAGTTTTGAGGGGTAGAATTTATGGTGAAATGGGGTAAGGTACCTCTGCTACTAGCTCTATTCCCTACCAACTATGCCCGAGACATAGAGCCCAGAACTCGCCCTCTCGACTGAATGATTGTTTGGTCATGGTTTATTTATTTAAGTTAATTACAAGTTTGTCATCAAATTCCCAATCAATTCCTAGCAAGGCCCAAGATCTCTCATCGTATGTCAGTAACATGTCTTAATTGATATGCTCGTATGGAAACAACATGTCTCAAAGTCTTTTCTATTGGGAACATTCGTTAAGTATAATTTTTAGCCACTGTATGTTGCGTATGATTCTCAAATTGTAAATTCACATATATAACATTATGTGTAATGATCCCTTCATTACTTACACACGAACCTGTATTCACTGGCAGGTAGTGAGCATTTCAATATGCGGGCTCTCATAACTAGATCTAACACCTTAGCACCTCAGCATCTCACGGCGCCACGACAGGAAAGAAAAGTTTAAGAGTACATGCAGGGATATATACAGGCCAGGTACAAACCCTACAACTAGACATTCTCACACTACAGCTGGGCAGTAAACTCATAATATAGCTACTGGGCAGGCTGCGTAGGATAAAATCTAAGCAAAATGCTCTGCTTTTCTGGTTGATTTTTTATAAAAATCGACCAATTTTTTACTAGGAAATTGTTATTATCATGAATTTGAAATGTTATCACTTTTAATTTCTTATTCTAGACTAAATCCCTATTTATAAAACCACCCAGATTGTTAAAATTGAGATTTAAACCCTCTGAATTATGATTTAAACCATAATTTGGCTGTCGAATTCCGGTGGGTTTGGGGCGTTTTGGTTAATGCTTATACTGCTCCCCCAAGAGATGGTAAATTCAATACATAAATGGTGGCATAAACAGAAGATTGAGAATCTGAACATGGCCTTATGAGAACTAGTAATTTGAGAAAAGAAATGTAGCATGTATCTTCAAATGCAAAGAATGAAAAAATGCATGTACCGGGATAGAAAATTATGACCTAATTGAGCGGAAACCCCTTCGTCTTGGCGTGAACCGGAACAGTGATGATGGTCGACTAAAACGGAAAGCCTAAACTTTGTTTGCAAGCCCGAAAAGGCCTTACCAAGGGTGAAAAACGGTTACCCTGCTTGATCGAAAAACCTCAAATGGTGCGACGGTGGACTAAGAGGAATCCAAGAAACCTCTTAAATTGACCGAAAAACCAGTGAAATGATGACGATCAACTAAGCGGAAGCCCAACAAGCTAATGACCAAGCGTGAAAAGCAACAGCTTGGTTTTCGGGGGGAAAACCTTAGAGGGAAAAACTAGGAAAATTATGACGATGGTCAGCTAGGTGGGGAGGGGGTTTGGATTTATATAGTTAAACATTTCTCAGCTGAGAATTAAAAAGGAATCTATTCTCTCAGCTGAGAAATATTTTCGATATTTTAATGTAAAAATTATGCCAATACTCTCGGACGAAAAAGTTTAAAAATCTCGGCCAAAAACTTATCTAACTATGGAACAACTCTAGGATGAGAGAATTTTAACTGTGGTTAATTTCGCGTCCAAGAAATATTACAACTCTCAGCTGAAACAATTTGTTGAATTTTTTCTCAGCTGAGAAATTGGAAATTATACAAAAAAAAAAGATTTTTCATAGAATTGTTTCCCAACTTTTTGTTTTCACCCCATAGTGGCATCAAATCCTATTATGATCCTAAGGCATATGAAGAGATTATTCCAGTTTTTCTAGTTGTCTGCCATAATTCCCATGTTATTCTATAGTTTTTCTCAAGTGAGGTTGACATTACCTCTTTCTGGGTGTTTTCTCTGCATAAATCTCCTTAATACCTACACACTATGAAACCCTATTTTTGTAATATCATCTACTAAGTTGGTAGGCCTACATTCTACCATATTCCCTATTCACTTATGTCTTCCATTCCTACTATTCTACTTGGGAATATTTCCATGAGTTTCACCATTCAAAATGCAAAACACTCTATATTGTGTTAAATAATGTTGTGTTGAAAGTAAGTTGAGTGATATATTATGGAGTTGGTTCATTGAATTGCATCAGTGGAAGAGTTGAAGAAGCCTTAAAGGATATTGCCAAGATTGCATTCCCTTATCACCATTGCAATGTTGAACCTCAATTGATGTTATCATGGAGATGACACTAGCATGGATCTATTGTGAATAACATAGTGGAGATAGAATTCTCTATGCATTGCAAGAATATCATTGATATCTACATATTAAATGGAGCTGTGAACTGTCTTCTAGAGCTACACGAGCCCATTGGAGTTATGTTTTGCATATCTATGGTGTGAGTTGTCACCACTGTTGGAAACCCTAGAGCTTCTACTGGAGATGAACTTATTTTCATGGA
This sequence comes from Pseudotsuga menziesii, assembly GCA_001517045.1. Lineage (NCBI taxonomy): Eukaryota > Viridiplantae > Streptophyta > Pinopsida > Pinales > Pinaceae > Pseudotsuga > Pseudotsuga menziesii. The sequence continues at coordinate 687,116 of LPNX010355114.1, read as the reverse complement.
AACCCTAATGCTTGGACTCTTCCTTTCATGGACTCTCTCTTGAATGTGAACATGCACAATAGGATTTGAACCCGAAATCTGACGTCAGAATCCGACGTCATTCGACATTTCATACGGATGTGTCGCATAGCAATCACTGAAAAGAATGCCGATCAAAAAAGTTTTATAGGTGAAGAATGCCGATCAAAAAAGTGACCAGCTAGAAGTTTGGAAGAGGAGATCAATCAAGATTCCTTGAAAAAGGAACTCATGTCAAAGATGATTTTTCATGGAAGTGTCCAACATACCAACTCCATATCACTTCTATCCAAAGTAAATGTAGATGAATGCGAAGGTATGTTCTTTGAAGGAGATAGTCCATTAAAGGAGAACCTCTAGGTTTTGTACATACATATATTGGCATAAATTGTAGTGTAATATTTGATGCATATGCATAACATATCGTCTCAAGCTTGACAATGTTGAAACGCCAAAGTACAATGGCCACAAGCATACATATGAAGCTTATGAAGCCTACCCAATTCATGTTAGGAAAAGGAAATGCAAGCAATAAGTGAGAATGGAGACTTGTATGTAACTAAAAGAGGGGCATACATTAGAATTTTTAGGGCTACCAAATGCCCACACCTATTAACCAAAATCATTCTTGACAAGCTTTTTCTTTAACAAGTTTTTTGCCATACAAGTCTTTCCAAGTTTTTTTGCTTATAAGTCTTTCCAAGTTTTTTTGCTGGTATTTTGCTAAGCTTATGCCAAATTTTTGTTCGGCCATGGTGTAGGTAGAAACAAACAGGTATTTTTCATACTTGTATTCCTCCAGCGAAGGGATTTTGGGAAGGCTAGAGGAAAGTGAGACATCCAGTAGGTCTACACGGGCTAGATCAACTAGATGTCAGAAGATCAAAAGAAAATTCGACAAATGCATTAATTTTTTTCTCCAAGGAGGGGGGTCATGTTCCTATGATGATGAGATAGTGGGAGACATCGACATGCCCTTAAGGTACCAACACCTAGTGAAACAATGGGTGCCTAGCGATCTTCCTCAAGTAAACACTGATTTTTGTGTGAATGAGAGGATATATATAATTGCACCATCGTCATTGCATGGATTGGGGTTGTTTTGCATGGATGGATTAAAGGTTGGATATGGTAGATGTACACAATTGATGGAGTATGTTGGACCTTGTTACAACTACAGTGATTGGATGCACCAGGTCCAATATACACGAAGTATGCGTAGATATGGGTTGTGAGCGAATTATATACATCTGAAAGACAAAGCTCAAAATAAAGGAGCAACGTTGTACATGGACAGAAGGCCAAAAAAAACCAGTAATATTGCGGGGTTTATAAACAGTACACAACGAGGGTCTACACTAAAGCAACCCAACTGCATATTCAAGTCGCGTGAAGGAAACCGTGTCTTTGTATGTGCAATTAAATCAATAGCTACTGACAAATAACTGCTTATTGATTACAATTTGAATCGTGTAGATACAAACAATGTTAGTACGGTTGTGGTACAACAAACAATTTAACCACCCTTTTATTAATTATTTTAACATCTATAGGAATTTTTGTTAGCATATGATTGAAATTTTCTACTTTTCATGATTCCTTATGTAACTTTTAGTATGTTTTTGATGCAGGGTTCTCTCAAGGGCACCTCTGTCTCTGTAGATGTTTGTCGACCCGAGTCAAGGCAACAGGTATACATCGATATTGCCAATGTAATATTAAATTTAGGATGGACAGACAGATACGTTGTTATGTATTTTCATTAGTATATTAGGTTCATTTATATAATATTATCTATTTTCCATGCAGAGTGTTGATCCAGGAATCCAACCGACTATTGATCAGCCGACTACAACATCATGGCAATAGCCAAACATGAATGTAATTCTCCATTTCAAATACTTTAAAATCGTAAACATGTATATCGTGACGTATAATGTTTATTTTTTTATGTATTCTTTCATTTTTATGGTTGCGTTCATGATGGTAATGTTGTCTACTTTTTTTGCAGATTGACTGGGGAAAGTCCCTAGCTGTTGATCAAACGACTGGAGCCTTGAGGCAACCAGTAAACCTAAATGTAATTCCACATTCTAAATACTTCAAAAATGTACACATATAAAACATGTAGCATAGTGTTTATTTTTGTTTTCTATTTGTTAGCTTTTACATATTGCGTTCATTGTGATAGTGTTCTCTACATTTTTGCAGTTGGCTAATCGAGGTAAATCCCCATCTGTTGATCAGACCACACCCTCATCTAGGCATCAGGTAATCCTAGATGTAATCCCTAATAAATTATTTGTGCATACTATTGCTTCAAAGGCTAAGAAATTTTTTATATATTTCAATTGCAGACAGGGGATTTTGTTTATGAAACAACGTCTCAAAACACTTTATAGAATGAGGTCTCTATTTTGATGAGAGATAGTGAAATTAGAGAGTTTGCAGACTTGTTGAGGGTGCTACAAAGGACAAGGGAAAAACAAAATGAGGAACTGATTCATCTGACATTGGCAGTTCCACTAACAAAAGGGCTCAAACAAAGGATTCAATTATTGTTACAGGAAAAAAAATGAAGTATGTTGAATGATGTTTTGAAAGGTAAAGCATAAGAAGACAGTGTGAAGATCCACAAATCAAGGTATAATTATGTTTTCTTTTGTTTGATTGAGCTGTGTATTGGGTATTTATGCATGTGCAGACACATACATTTAGTTGATGACGATGATTACCATACATTGAAGCAAACTTTGTTCTATTTGATCTAAACAATTACCTTAAATATTTTGATTTATCATGATAACTGGCCCCTTGGTAATACTTTACCAATACCATATATCTAGGACAACAAAATTAAATGTAGGCATTTCATTACAAGAAATATGATAGGAATTTGAGTTTGATGGGAATATGAAAGGTCAAAATATAGAAAAAGATAGATAGACATGTGAGGAAAATGGTATCTGAAGTATTGTTTCCCTATTATTTCGCATGAGTATATTGTTATCTGCCCTAGTTTATCTTTCTCCAGTAGTTTTGTAATTTGATTCTTAATCTCATATCTTGTTCAACTTTCATGTTTGATTGTGTAGTGGAAAACCTATGTTTATATTTGTGCTTATCCCTGTAGGTTGTGAGTTGGGCATGGTACACATTGGTATTTTCAGTTTCCATTGTAACTTTTCACCCCAACATCACTATGCACTTTATTACTCATAATTGCTAATTTGTTTCAAAGTATTCTTTGTGCAAATATTTTATTAGGCATTTATATCTTTCTGTATTGCTTCCAATTTATCACCGAGTTTAAAGTGGTCACTTAGAGCAAACATCTCAACTTTGGAATACAAAAGAAGAATGACTGCATTGATAATTATGGTAACAAAGTATTGAGATATGCTTGAAAAAATAAATATCTATTTGCTACTTTATTTCTGGAAGGCATTGTTTGAATGCTTAAGTTATAAAAACTATTTATTTTTGTTGTTTTCAGGTAATCTTTTAGAGGTATCCACAGCCTAAAAAAAGAGTATCAGTCATTTTCACTAATTTACAATGATAGATCACTAGATTTGGTATGACATCTTTTCGCTAAAGGCAACATTTTCGAGTTTCTTTCCCAAGGAAAATATGTTTTTATTGAAGAAAGCCCATTTCCAGCCATGACTTTTGGTGGTGTTGATCCTAATCACTTCAAGGGTAAACATCAATATGCTCATGTTACTTGAAACGGTTACTGGAAGGTATCTAATAGAATCATGTTAGTTTTCCAGGTTTAAGATTGACTATATTTAAGGATAAACACATGCATACCATGTTCTTTGTATGAGTCAATATAGTTACTAGTAGGTATGTCATGGGATTAATATACTCTAATAAATCGATTTTTATATTTCCTTCAGTTTGACATGGGATACTTTTTGATTAATGATCAATCAACATGTCAGCATACAGTCCATCTTATTCAATTGGGCACATGATTGCTTCTTAAGGAATCTTATGAAAATATTGATGGCATTTTATGAACATTTTGCTGCAGGTTTCTATGCTGGAGGTTGTGTTTCTATTGTAGATTCTAGAACTTCTTTGCTAGCTGGTCCATCGGTAAAGCATGCATACCTTTGATATTTTGTAAATTTCTTGTATAAGTTAGTGGTGTTTTCTAGGTCTGTGCACAATATGCTATTGTGTAAAGTATAAGTGTTTCATAGCCACACCAAGGATATAGGGCAGAAAAATCTATTTCTGAATCATAACCAATAGAGTATTATCATTTAAACCACTTTTCTTTGAAATCAACAGTAGTAGACAATTTTACCAGCTAGCAAGTGTAAGTTTTAACAACCATCATGTATCATCACATAGGCATCATTATCATCATTTAGATTAATTATAAATACTACTGTATATCAACATGATTTACCAGTTGAGTTAACCATCCTTTTAAGGGTTTATACAAGTACTCCTTAGCCTGAAAAGAATGCCTTTGGAAGGAAGGATTCAATGATATTGTTGAGATTTCCCCATAACTCAAATATGACCCTAACTTGGTTGATTTTTGCAAGTCTGTTTGATAGGTTTTAGGGCTAGAAATGATAGTAACACTAATCAGTAAGGAAATAATCCCTAAATTTCCCTACTAAATAATTAAATGGGGTCGTTGTAAGGTAGAAAGTAACCTTTTATCAAGGCCAAATTATCCCAACCCCTAAAACATGTCAAATATGAAACCCTAACTTTGACTTTTGACTGGTTTTTTTAGGTTGCTTCTCAAGTTCGTGGATGTAGACAAGAAGATAGGTGACGCACTGGAGGATTTAGGGATGAATAGGCAGGCCAAAATTTGAGGGTGGCTTAGAATTTGAAAATTGTCGTTATTTTGGGGTTATTGAATGTTATAAATTTCTAAGGTTTTCTAGTTTATAAAAACGTAGATATAATCTAACACTACACTAATCACGCAAATGCGTCTATTTACACATGAAATACTAAAATTTGATAAAAATGACAAATCTTAGGGTTTTTGTGAAATTTAATTCAAACCCAAGGCCATGAGGGATGGTGATCAGCCTCCCTCTTGGAATATTTCCCTAAGGCTCACCAACTAGGACTTCCAAAAACAACCTCTAGGATTTGTTGGAGGATCCTAATTAGGGAAAAATTCAGAGATCTAAGGACAAACAAGAGAAAATCCTTCAAGAGGATGTTTTATAACATGTAAAAGTTGACAAAGCTGGTAAAAATCCCTAATTCAAAGAAAACGCAGCATTACAACCACCATTCAATCCATAGAAGCATAATTTCACCAAACTTTACCAATGGAGCAACCAAGAAAACCCTGGATCCTCCTTGTGCTTGCGTTCTTCCAACAATGCTAGCATCAATCTTGCATGTGCATGAAACCCTAGAATCCACCCATCATTTTACCATAAATCCAAAGATGAAATAGTAATATATTTGATAAGTTTCCCCTGTGAATCCATAGGCAAGCCTATATCAGAGCATCTTCTTCACATGAAATATTTTGCTAGATCCATTCATTTGCAGATAATGGTGCTTCCACATGATTCAGTATTGTAATTGCAACAGGAACTTCACAAACATTTATAGATTCTCAACCAGTTGTAAAAGGACAAGCAAGCATACATTCACCAGAATCCCAACAACTATTTAAAGGATCAAAGACAATCACCTGCCTCTTCCATTGAACAAACATAGAGTGAAATTATGTTGCATATAAGTTGATTTTAGCTGTGTTACTGGATCCACAACCCTAGTGTGTAGGATCCGATAACAATTGCAACAGGTTGATCTACCTTAGCTACCAAACTAGGCATATGTGTTGTTTCGGTGGAAGGACTGTTAATGTTCAAAGGTGTTATTGAATCTATAATAATTCCAGTTGATGCAACTCTTCTTGCAATGGGGACCATAAGAAGAGAGTTTGATCTATCTTGGCCAAATGAAATTGAAGGCTGGACCTGTTCATTCTGCAAACCAAGATCACTTGAATTGATTCTAGTCACTAAGGTAGAAAGAGTTTCCATACCTAGTTGTTTCTCCCTCTATTTCCTGACTACTGCAGAGGATTTCATGTTATATGATGGTCCAAGAGAAGTAGTAGACACAGATACAAATGTGAGAGGTTGTGATAGTTCCCCTGATTTTGACAAGGGTGTTGACTATAGAGAACCACCTCTGCTTTTTGGAATTCCCTGGAACTTTTGACCAATTTTATATTTTGGAAAAGGTCATGACTTTTTTTACCCTTTTGACCTAGTTGGCCTTTTATTCCTTAAGGTTCAATATACTATTGCACGATATGATATAGCATATCAGTCACTTTTTCTGCACTTGTTTCATTTATGATGTTCTTTGTAAATAACATAACTTCTCTCTGGCCCTTATCTTTAATTGACAACTAAATTATTTTTCTATCCTTTATATTGTCCTGAGTTATTCTCAAGTGATTTATATCTCCATTGGGCATCCACAAACTACTTATATTTTATATTTTAGTCCTCCGGTTGACTTGGACTTGAGCATGCATTTTATTTATATGTTTGACAAAATGATTCTATATCATCACTCATTCGGACATGTTGAGTGAAAATCTATCATATCTAAAACACTAATTAGATTATTTTGATGCATAAAATTCAATGATCACCAACAGAGTGTGTGCTCTAGAATGAAAAGGATATATAGAATCATACCATACTGATATGTCGTAATATTTGTCAGGTAAAGAACTGTAAATGAAAAGGATATAGATTATTTACATATTTATTGGAATAATCTCCACCATTATCTGTGTGAAGGATATTGATCCCCTTACCATATTGTTTCTCCGCAAGAGCTTTAAAATCTCAAAGAAAAGCAAACGCATCAACTTTGTGTTTTAAGAAGTAGACCCCTATGTAGATAGAGATGTAATCAATGAAGGTTAGAACTTAGTACGCATATTTATTTATTCATAGATAAGTGAGGAAAGGGACCAGTAATGTCACCGGGCACAAAATCAAGAAGTGATGTGGCTCTCTTAGCCTTTCCTTTCTCAAATCTCTCTTCAAGGTGCCTACCAAGAGTATATATTGGACAAAATCCATCTAAGAAGGATATAGGTGGCAACCCCACTATCCTGTCTTGTTGGATGGATCAATGCAATTAACGTAAGTTAATATGCCCAAACATATCATGCCATAACTTAATAACATCATTAGAATGCATTAACAAAGCTAAAGTAGGAGTTTTAAGCAAAAAATTTGAAAAAACATACAATTTATTTTTGTGATCAACTTTTCTAAGTGAAATATTTCATTTTTTTTTTTGTTAAATCTACCAATAGGCATCGCTTTTCCAACGGTGTTCTGACGCTTTTGTCAAACATCCGACACATGAAGGCGACACTCAACCGATGCTTTTTATTAAACTTCTAACGGCATTGTCATGACTCCGGCACTTTAGCCCGTCGAACGATCGATGCTTCAAGTTTTGGTAGGAGTCGAAGATCCGACACTTTCTAGATAAAAACACCAATGGCGTTGCCATGACTCTGACGTTTCTGCCTATCGGAAGGTCGACCCTTCAAGTGTCGATAGGCATCGGATTTCTGACGGTTTGTGCAAGTTTTGATTGACACTTTGAAATAGAAAATTGTCGAATAGGCGACACCATGGTGTGTCGAATCTTCGACCCACTTTGGTAGCATGTTGAATATCCGACGTTATGCCACCGACAGCCAAAAACAGTGTATGTGTCGAAGATGCGATAGAGAAGTGTCGAATTTCAGACATGCAAGGTGTAGGATTTTGGGTTGAAATTATGTTGTGAGGGTTATGTTGATTCAGATTGGGTAGGTAGTGCTTCAGTATGGGATCAAGTGTGATCTCTTGGTTTAGCAGGAAGCAATCCTATGTGGCACTAAGTACAACTGAAGCAGAGTATGTCGCAGCTTGTTCAGCTAGTTGTGAGGCAGTATGGATGCGAAAGCTACTATCTGATTTATTTGATCTCTAGTTGGATGCTACTTGTATACATTGTGACAACCAAAGTTGTGTGAAGTTGTCAGAGAACCTAGTGTTCCATGACAAGTCGAAGCATATCGAGATCAAGTACCACTATATCATGGATATGGTGCAGAAGGGAGCAATAAAGCTCCAATATGTTGTGATGGAGGAATAGATAGCTAATGTATTGATGAAGCCATTAGCTAGAGTGAAGTTTGAGTACTTCAGGGAGAATCTTGGTGTTCTCCAGATCGAGGTTTCCTCCAAGGGAAAGTGATGAGTCCCATAGCCATTTTGACATGGTGAGAGGATTGGTTCCTTCCAGGGTCAGATGTAAGGGCTGAGCCATTCTGTCATGGTGAAAGGATTGGTTCCTTCCATGATAGATGTGAGTGCTAAGCCATTCTGATATGACTGTAGGATTGGTTCCTACATGATCAGATATAAGGGCTATTGCCATTCTTGGAATGGAGCTGCCCGGTGAGGTACCAAGAAAACTCAGTTTATGACTAAGGGCCATTCTGATATGACCATGAGATTTGTTCTCACATGATCAGATATGAGTGCATGGCCATTCTGATGTGACAGAGGGATGTGTTCCCACTTGATCAGATATAAGGGCTGAATCCATTCTGTCATGGCTAAAGGATTAGGTTCCTCCCATGTCAGATATGAGTGCTAAGCCATTCTGAATTAGTGTCAGATA
>LPNX010355114.1:661970-678228 GCA_001517045.1 Pseudotsuga menziesii | reverse complement strand
TGATAGTAGTTTGGGTTCCTATCATGCTGGTGGTTGTAAGTGCTGAGCCTTTTCACAGATGATAGTAGTTTGGGTTCCTATCATGCTAGTGACTATAAGTGTTGCGCCTTTTCACAGATGGTAGTAGTTTGAGTTCCTACCATGCTGGTGATTGTAAGTGCTGATCCTTTTTTATGTGACTGAGGGATGTGTTCCCACGTACTCAGATGTAAGTGCAGTGGCCTTTCCACAGATGATAGTAGTTTGGGTTCCTATCATGCTGGTGGTTGTAAGTGCTGAGCCTTTTCACAGATGATAGTAGTTTGGGTTCCTATCATGCTAGTGACTATAAGTGTTGCGCCTTTTCACAGATGGTAGTAGTTTGAGTTCCTACCATGCTGGTGATTGTAAGTGCTGATCCTTTTTTATGTGACTGAGGGATGTGTTCCCACGTACTCAGATGTAAGTGCAGTGGCCTTTCCACAGATGATAGTAGTTTGGGTTCCTATCATGCTGGTGGTTGTAAGTGCTGAGCCTTTTCACAGATGATAGTAGTTTGGGTTCCTATCATGCTAGTGACTATAAGTGTTGCGCCTTTTCACAGATGGTAGTAGTTTGAGTTCCTACCATGCTGGTGATTGTAAGTGCTGATCCTTTTTTATGTGACTGAGGGATGTGTTCCCACGTACTCAGATGTAAGTGCAGTGGCCTTTCCACAGATGATAGTAGTTTGGGTTCCTATCATGCTGGTGGTTGTAAGTGCTGAGCCATTTCACAGATGATAGTACTTTGAGTTCCTATCATGCTGGTGAATGTGAGTGCTAGGCATTTCTGATGAGTAGGCCAGATGTAAGTGCTGGGTGGGACATTCTGACTTAGTGTCATATATAAGCACTGCAGAAAGACCTACATGGAGGCTAGGCTTACAACCAGCATGAAAAAAGGCTGGCTCTGTAGAAATTCCTGTGACGAGAAGAATCATGAGATAGCACCAGTAATGATGATCCAGATCCAATAATGATGGCCAGTGATGATCTAGATCGAGTGATGATCTAGATCTAGTGATGATGCCCAGTGATGATCCAGATCTAGTGATGATGTCCCATGATGATCCAGATCGATAGATGATCCAGATTCAAAGATTGACGATGACTTGAAGATGAATATGACTTGAAGACTCAAAAGAATTGAGATGCAGATGACGAGATGATCTAGTTGATGCAGAGAAGAAGACCAGTGCTGAAAACTGTGTCAAAAGAATACCTTCCTAGTTAAGAGGGAGTGTTGATGTATTTGTAACTTCGGAATGTATTCATCTATGTATCTTATGTATTGTAACCGGATGTTTATTCCAGGATATATCTATAATGTCATTGAGTCATATTGTCATGCCCTGGTGTTTCGATTGGGAGGATCAATTATGTAAATAAGTCATGTCAAGTCACAGTGGGTAACCCTCCGATTGTCTAAGGGTTAAAGTCCCTGTAGTTCTCGGACACTAGGGTTATTAGACTCTCCTAGTAGAGGTTGGCCCTGGTAGGGTTTTAGTCATGTTGGGATTAGTATAAAGAGAGAACTGGAGTCTCTATTTATCACACAAGTCATCCACATTCAAGTGTAGTGCATTGTTGAGGAAGGAGAAGACACTAGGGCTAGACAAGAAGAAGATTACTGCTATTAGGAGATCACTTACTGTTTTGGGGCTTTTACTGTTTTGGTGCTGATTCTATCTCTGAGGAAGTTACGGGGTTTTCTCCTTTATGGTTTCCCTGAGGAAAAACACTTTGTTCATTGTCTCATGTGCTTGATTGTTGTACTTGTTATTCTCTCAGTTAAATATCCTAATAATTCTAGCTTAATGTTGAAAAACTAACAGCACCTGTTCAACCTTTTCAAACGACTTGGGTCACACAAAAAGGACAAATAGGTGCGATCCAACCTAGAATGAGGGTTTTTTTGCACTACTGGATCTTGACAAGGACTGTGTGTATGTGCATGATTCCTTGAGTCACTTGGTGAGAGTGTACCACCCCAAATTTCACAAAAAAATTAAAATGTTTCTGTATGACTTTTAATGTTAAGTCATAGTCTAAAATGCTAGTTTAATAACTAATTTTAGTTTAATTGGTAGATATATTACAAGATAGGTCATTAATAAAAAACTAGGAGTTAATTTCTCTTTTGTTAACTGTAACTAAAAACTACAGAATTATACTCACTTATTAGTAAGTCACATGCTACTACCTTTATTTAACTTTAATCAATTTCAGTCTTGAATAAAAGTTTGTCAAAATTTAAAGAGTTTCAATTTATTGACTTCAGGTCATTGATTTGTTTGGAATAAGGAATGTGATTCTGATTGTTGTTTTATTTTCTTATTGAAGGGCGTTGGAGGTTATCCTGAGGCTTACTTAGCTTTCTCAAAGCTAACGTTCGATGCTTGTACAAGTATTTACAGGTAAAAAAATTTACTTCCAGGTTACGAGGTAAAAACTTAAAGTTCAGAAGACTGAATAAGTAAGTTAGGAAGGATTCATAACTCTATTAAAATCCTAGAATATCGAAGTGTAAGCATTCCTAGGTTTACAACAAAGTTTACTCTGCTTTGGTAGCATAATGGAGTTGGCAGCGATCATTATTTATTTTAACACATAAGTTGGGGCATATATTCATTCAACATTTTTTTTAATGAAAATGGTATCATGAGGCTAAATACATTTACCATGCTTTATAACTATGCATTTTGTCACACTAACCTAGAACTTATCTTATCATCGAAATTATCATTATTCAATTTTGCTCTAGAGGTTAACTAAAATAACAAACCAACCTAAACATGTATGGATGATGTATATCATTTACACTTATCCTATGCATCTAACCATTGCATATAATTATTACTATAAACTTTATCACACATAAACAAACTGTAACCTAGCTCGTAGCTCCATTATATTATGATTTGTTAAAATATTTTTACAAGTTAATAGTATTGTGTTTACAAATCAATGTAGGATTAAAGTGCTAGTTCAAAAACTATATCAACACATAAATAATTTCGTGGTTAGTGGACTCCACGTGGTGGTTTCTCACTAATGGAAGGTTTTGGGCATTAAACCCCTAGGGTTTACATATGCCTTTCTCTTAATGGATTTTTATTTTTCAACCGTTGTTTATTTGGAGAGAAAGAACATGCCGACATGCCCTCGGCCTTCTAGGGTATGTGCAAAAGTTATAACCCTCCTCTTGGTCGTGGCGTTAACAGATAAATATTTGGTCCTTTGCTTCTCTTGTTTCTTGACCTTGATCATGGCTTCTTTGGAGCTCTATAGTAAGAATCACTCTTTTCCCTGGCTGTGTGCTATCAGGTTCAAAAACTCGGTTTCTTTGCCCTTACTATTCTCTCGAGCTCAACGTTCAAAATCTGGTGAGTTGAATTGAAAATACTCCATGCATTTAGAATTCATTTACCTATTATTTACTTATCGTGGTTTACACCAGCTAAAATATTAACAAATCGCAATTGTTTGTATGTTTGGAAATAGGTGACAGTACACAGACGCAGTTTGAAAACAAATCCTTGGAGGCTGAAGGGTGAAAGAAAAAGGATTGGTAAGCCTTGGTCCCACCCTTGGGTACCCTTCACTGATTTGGTCTGCAATGTTGTCAATGGTGCTTATGGACTATTCTACTTTGTTTTGGAATGCTCAAGGAAAAACTTGTTGTTTTGTTTTTGCGTTAGTAATGGAAGCTGTGAAGCCGTTTGTGTTTATAACTCTTGGGGTTTTTCAAAAGAGCTACGGCTCATGTAGTATGATGATAGGATAATAAAATTATTGTAATTACTTGTTTGGAATCCTCGACCTGAACAACTCAACCATTATGACTCTTTCATGGATACAAATAATTTATATCGTTTTGGTTTTGAAGAGTTAAAAAGAATTGTGTGATGATTGTTTGGATTAAAAAGGAACTTTGTTTATAAATATTTTGTTTTCTAAAAAGAAACAGAGCTACGACTCTAGTATAAATATTTGTTTAGCTTTGTTTTCTTCCTTAATGATTCGAATGTGCAGTGTATTAAAACAATGATTATCCTAGGGTTTTGTGTTTATCAAACATTTTTGGAAATTAAAGTTAAACTATGGTTGCGGAAAGAAAATACTGTGTAATGTTTTTGGTTATTGTAATATTATTGGAAGAACCAGTACCGTAGAAAATAAACACCTGGTTTTTTTAAAAAGGTAGTTTTTAATATTAGGTTATTATTTGATTTTTGGTAAAAAATAACAGTTAGAAAAGTGAAAGTATTCCTTTTAAATGGAAGGACTAGAAATTAAATATTTGGCTTATTCAACTGATGAACAAAGATTTATGAGTATTTTTTTCCTTATTTTGAATTTTACGGTTGTCTTGTTTTAAAAATATTTACTAGTTGTAGAATCTTCTTTTAATCTTAACTAGGTTTTGGTATTTGATAAGAAGGTTTAAATGCAACGGTAGGGTTTTAGAAAAACTGTTTGCAAAGATATAATAGTATTATCAAAGTTATAATGCATAATACAACTAGGTTTACTAATTACTTATTTTATATACTAATAATAAGTATTATAATTTTTAACCATTTCATCATTTATCTGTGCATTAAGAACTTTCCAAGCTAGATGTATAACAGAAACAGTTTGAGGTTTACCAGAGTATTATTTTCCATAGTGTAAAAAGAGTAAAATTGTTTTAATTTTAGGTTTTGCAGTGTTAAAATTATGCTCGGTTTATTTATTTATTAATTGTAAATAATTACATTGTATTCAATAATTGTTAGTATTCTTATACCTTATACAGATTAATATCTATGAGACCTGAGCTTACAGTGATAGTCCCTCTGTAATATTCCTAGAGGTTTTATATAAATGAAAGAGTTCTAGATACAAAAGGATTATTATGAAACCTAGCTAAAATAATCAGTAAAATCTTCTAATGTTAGAGAAGATTCAAATAATATTATCTGTGTAAAATCATTCCTATTTACCTCTAAACAACTTTCTATACTAGAGTACTTCATCTCACAATGAGTGGAAAAATTTAGAAAATAATTTTTTTCATCATTACACCATTTCTAATTCTAAGTTCATATATTCTGTTAAACAAATACAGGTAATTTACTAAATAAAATGCAGACTTAAACAGTCTATTTGCAGCTGCAAGTATATAAGAAATAATAGTAAAACTAATAATGACTGAATTCATTCTAGTAATTTACTTGCAAAGGATAAATAAGATAACACAATGTAACCTGATAACTTGAAGAGGAGACAAACAACCCAAGGAGCCCATTCCACCCAAGCTTTTCCTAAAGATAGCTCAAGTGCTTGTCTTAGGACCCCTGAGCCTTCCCACTGATCCACCAGGATGAAAGCACTGTGTGTAGAAATGGGATTAAATGCCCCTGCAACTCCATAGAAATACTTAACAACAATACTTCTGTTCTCATTAGTAAGAACTCAGCTAACAAGCTGCACTAGTTCTAAAGATAGTCTTAATCACTCAATCACTTCTTCTTTTCCCCTCTTCGAATCTCTTGTGCACCATTCTCGACTTCATAATTTTGACAAGGTAATCAAACCTCCTACTAAATTCGATAGGTAGATATATGCATGCCTACTAAATTGGTCAGTTTGTCAATTAATGAGCAACCTGCTCTGTTCCACTTTCTTGGGGAACATGACCACAAAATTAGGGAAGTTGCTCCCTGTAACACCTAGAAGTGGTTGATGATGCTTCCATGTGTCAGTTTGCTCTCACCCCAGTCTATTCCCCCTAGTGGGCGAGTGGACACTCATTCAACAACCTCCTTAGGCTATTTGTCTCATATTTTATTTATTAACTAATAAAATATTCAACATAATTAATTATAGTCATCCTTGACCCCACATGGTCAATAGTCATAAAATTTACAATAAAATTAAAATATAATGTTTTCTTAAACATAAAATGTTATTGAAATTGGGGTACGTGACAGAGAGTGAGACATTGGAGACCTCCAAGGGGAGGTAAGTGATGATCCAGTGGTATAGGATACCCTCACCCATTGTGGACAGTGGAATTTCTTCTAGAGCCTGTTGATGCATTCAACAAAACTGCCGTTGGAAAAGCTTCTGAGCTACTGGTACCGGGAGGTTGAGTGCTTCATGATCCAGGGTGAGAAATTGGAGATCACCCTCTGTGATGTATACTTTTTGATAGGCCTCTTGGTACTGGGAGTGATCGGAGACATGACGTCGAAGCTTCCAAGGGGGTTGTCGATGGATGAACTTTTCTCTAGGCATTGCTATGCCTTAGAATTTTTGCACAAGTCATACATACTAGTGTGTGACATCGAGAGCCTACAAACTCAAGAAGTGGCAGCGATGGTGCTGCACATACTAGGATTGACTATGCTACACGATATCTCAGGGGGTCAGCTCTTGATGGTGGAGAGTGTGCTGAAGGAAACCTACTACGAGTGGGCCCAGATGTACTTGACTGTGGTTCGGTGTGGGATAAACTATGCTAGTTCAGTGGAAGGGGATTTTTGTTTCCTCTCATTCTTGTGCTCATTTTTCTTTGAGTGAATACCTACACTATGACTGCATCTAGCGGTGAGTGAGGGGGGACCTCACAATCCTCATATAATGAGGTGGTACAAGATGATGATTGGAGAGGGAGGTAGCTTGGTGGATTGCTTCTTCACCCGGGATAGTTTTTCACGGTCATGGAGGCTTCTAGTCCTTATAGAGGACTATCCATATGCTAGGATGGATTACCGGGAAGACCCAGAGATTCCTCGACCTCCAGGGTAGGTCTGGGGACCTGATGGTACATATACATGATGCTTTTGTGGTTTCATTCACATACAGTTTTCTAGTGTAGTGGTATCTAGATCATGTGTGTGATAGATACTGATGACATACTATGTGCATGTGCAAACGTGGGTCCGTGCCTAATGACATACTATGTGCATGTACAAATGTGGGTCCGTGCCCTCTAGCAGGATACCAGAGACATAGGGGAAGGGTGGTGGGTTTCTCCACTTGGTCATGGACATAGGATACGTTGAAGCGCTACACTAAACTCACTGCATCTAGATGTGGAGCGCTTACTGGAGGGGGTCACTGATGATTGGTGGAAATACCTTGATGAAGACTTTATCGTCACATGTTACAAGGCTCCTCCAGAGTGCATCTCCCTTGTGAGGAGGATCACAACTGCTCCTGAGTATGTCAGAGCAACGACACAGGGTGATGTGCCAATGGACGAGGAGGAGAGCTTCAATGAGGAGGAGGACTCAAATGAGGAGATCGAGTTTGAGGAGGATGACTCAGACTAGCAGTTGGTGATGCTTCTCCCAATGTGTTGGTGCATGCAGAGTTTCGTATGATATGTATGATCAACTGAGAAATCCTCTGGAGCTCTCATTTTGTAGGGAACATTGTGATATATATATGCACATGGATGCACCTTTTATGTGTTTTTTATGAGTCTATTTTATGATGATGACAATTCCTATATGATGTATATGACATATGTATGCATGACTATATGATGATGCATGATGCAGTTTATTTCCTATATGTGATGATTGATGTGCCACTCTAGAATGCCATTAGCCATGTGGTATTATGCACTATTGAGACTTTTGGGAACATTCATGAATGAAATGGATTCAAAATGTCTAACCAAATTTCTAGTGCGTAGGAAATTTCTAAAGAGACAAGGATCATGTACCCGGTATAAGTTATTCAAGTGGGAGACAAGCAGTTGGGAGTCTAAGAAGACATCAAGGTGACAAATACCCAAGTGAAGGGAGGTGGTCAGCAGACCAACGACACCGTCGTACTCATCATGGTTATTGGTAGCAATACCAACACACATTCAGTCGATATGGATCAATTCATGTTGCGGGGAATAAATGACCCACACAACCAAGGAGTGATTAGGAGACCATCTACTTGCACCATCAGTGAAACCAACATAGCAAGGTGAGGTAGGATGCATCTGGAAAAACCAAGGAAACAAACTGTGAGACTCATGACAAGAATGATGCAAAAAAGACAAAAGAAAATCTATGACACATGGGTACTCATGGTGAACGAGTTCACACATAGAACCTCTTGAGGTAGAGCCCATTGCGGGGATTATTCAAGAGGTGGCCATCAAAGGGCGAGGAGATATGCTCCCTTTTCGAGACATCGATGGATGACATAAAGGCCATACCACATGGAATCAAACTTCAATTTCCCTAGGTTATCATTGGCTTGGTCATAGATGAGGACTAGGTCCCCCTTGCTGAAGGTGCACGAGTGGATGTGGGAGTCATAATGGGACTTCGACCAAATTTTGGTTTCTTCAATCATTTGCAGAGCGGCACGATAATCCTCATTTTTTTGTTCAAGTGTAAGTAGGTGTTTTTCTAATGGTGAAGTATCAGGTATAAGTTCGATGACAACGTGGAGTGACGGAATATGGCATTCGATGGGAAGAATCAATTCCACACCATGGAATAGGTGAAATGGGGTAAAATTGGTGTTGGTTTTAGAGATCTCTCCATCATCGCAAAAGTGGGGCTGAGATAGATCAGGTGTATCTTCCATGGCCTAGGATAGGAAAGGGATACTCTAAGTAGAGATCGTGTAAATGGTGTTGGTGGTGTCCGCGGAAGAAGATGGAGGGTGGATTTCCTCAAGGACAATAATGTCGGACTCGCGGCAGTGCATGCGAAGGTCACTAAGGAGCGACCTGTAATCAGGTAATTTTTGGAAATGGTGTGAATAATGAACATATAGGCCACAAACTACACACGGTTGGTTGGTTCATAGTGAATTATTCTTCACGGAAGCTATGTTTGGTATGTTGACTACTGCAGCGTCGTCGGTATTGACTCCAATGCGCATGTGGGTGCAAAGTATAGGAAAATCAAGACAACTCTGTGTCACATGGACTTAGACATTACATGAAGAACATGTAGGAGGAGGACATGCTTTTTCCATCTCTTTGGGTGTCTTTCCCCCATCCTTCTTGGGAGGAGGGGGGGGCAGGAGCAGAAACAGGAGCAGTCATTGATGTACCAGGAGGTGGGTGCGACATCATCTTAATATATTGGACAAGAGTCAACACAATTTGGGGATTCGAGGGCAGGGTAGGTGGTTCGAGGTACCACACAGGAATACCCAAAGTGAAATCAGGTAGGTTGAGAGTAGCCATAAAAGGATTACTCATGATGCTGGATGGTGGAAAAAGGAAGGGAATTGTGTGGATAGGGAATGAAACCAAATAATTCCCCAAGGTCTGTAGTTTAGGTTGCGAATGAGGTTTTGAGGAGGTCAAAACGCTACCAGATGTGATAGTGCACAAATATGATATATCAGTCGACATAGGAGGAGGTCATAAGGACAAAAAGGAGTCCATTATAGGAGCACTAAAAAATAAGCTTGGGCCAGCTTCGGACATGGATGGTATGGAAACATTGTCGATGGTAGTGTTGATAGTAGAAAGGACATGTTTTGGTGTGGCCAATCCCTTGGGCTCACAATATGTCATTTGCTCGATGGTCATGATATTCATGTCATGGGGGAACATAAAGATTCTAAATATGCTATATGCAATGACTTGCATTGCATACATATAACTATGCCCTAGGAGGAGGTAGTAATCGAGTTGGGCATTGAAAACCTTAATGTCAATCAACATTGTTTCATTGGCTAGCTCAACAGGGGCATTCGTGAGGATGCCCTGGGCTTGAGCCACATGACCATCATAGGCACGAAGAGTGGTGGTGGAAATTTGAAGGGTGGGAGATCCAAGTTTCTTCCAAACAAAGGTTGACGTAACACATGTGGATTCCCCCCCATTAAAGATGCAAGGATGGATGACCAACTTCCAAATCATGACTAAAACTCAGAAAGCAACAGATGATGGCATTTGGGGCTCTCCTTGATCTAGGTCAAAGGTGATCAACCTAGAATCATAGGGATCGAAGACACCTAATGCGAATAACAACTCTTTACGTTGTGACGGAAAAGTTTTGAGCACTTCCAGAGCGGACATGGCTGAGGGAGACTAAGCCAAGTCGTCGACTATAGTGTAGTTGAGTGCATATATGGCAGTGGCATTGTTTGTGATGTGATGCAAAGAAAACCATGATACTTTTGCAGTCCCGTCCATGGGTGGTCTTGGCAGATGCAAAGACATATCTAGAGCGGTGGATCTAGATGTCACAAAGGGGTTAATGGATTATGTGGTGTAGCCATACTGGTTTCGTCGAGTATGGAGGTTGACATCGAATGATAATTTCATAAGGTGATGGACAACAGGATCAATGGGTTGAGCCGCAAAAGTTGTTGCAGGAGTTTATGGGACTAAGGGTTGGGTTGCAACCATTCTTTGGTGTGGTAGGGGGTTTTGGAGCACCATAAGTGGAATATCTGTTCGTGCTGGGTTTGGATGATTCAGAGCAGCCCCATTTGGGTCATGTTGGTTATTAGTTTGGAGTTACTAACGAAAGCGGTCAAAATGAGCAAATTGGTGTGTGTAATGGTCGTAAGTGTTACATATGGGACACGAGTGATTAGTCTATAACTGTAGGTTTTTTCCACATCTTGTGGGACGTTGGGGATTCTGTGCAGGGCGGTCGACTCCTTTATTGTTTGGAGGGTTGTCTTATTAACCACCTCCTTGAGGCTGGTTGTTGCCTCGATTCCTACCTCTCTTATTTCTTCCATGGCCTTGTTGGTTATTAGGGGTGGGTTGATTAGGGAGGTTCTAATGTGCGTAGACCTGTCCTGAAGGATCAGGAGGAGTCAAGTTCAGGCCGAACTAGGTTTCATAGGTGGTGCGTAATAGAACAGAATATATGGTGAGGATGCAAAGACGACCATTTTTCCAGTACACAAGTGTTCTGAACAATTTGGTCCGTGGATGATAGGAGCTGGTGCAGGGGGCGCATATGAAGGTGTGGATCCAAACTGAGCTGTTATGTGTGAAACATCAGGGGCGTAACCTGATTGGGAAACAATTGGGGTGTTATAAGAATGGGGTGTCATCGTAGTAGAGGCCTGTTAAAAGTGAGGATGTTGGGTAATAGTGCTGATGAATCCATCCACAGCATGGGATTCCACCAACGTATCGCGACGCGAGGATCTGACAGGGGGAGCATCGAGAATAATGGTATACAAGTAACCCGACTGGGTGTATATAAGATCAAAATATTCAGCTTTTGGGATGGATTCCTACTCAGTTTACGGGTTCTCAGATGAAACATCCTTGGAAATGGGGGGAGTAAGATTTTAAGGAACCAATCTAGGAAAATCCTATCATCCAACTGGATCTTACACAAACTAAAACGATGACACCATTCATGGATATGATCTGTGATATGGGTAGTTGTGTTTTGTTTACAAGATAATAATATTTCTACACGCTCATAATAACTGAATGGTAATTGGAAGTATTGAAGGAACATAGAGGCTAACGAGGAAAATTCTGGGTAGGTGGCATGAGGAATTTTGATATACCACTTAGTTGCACCACTAGTGAGTGTGCATTGGAATAACCTCAATCAGACAGAATCATCCATTATGTTGTTAGATGAACACCATAAGTGGAATCAAATAATGTGATTTTGGGGGTCCTCTCCTGCCTTACCCTTAAAATTAGGGATGTCTAAGGGAAGTTTGGTAGGCATAGGAGACCATAGTGGCTTATGACGAATTGGGTCATTAGTCAACCGTTCCAAATCAGGCAGGTTGAGACTAGCCATAAAAGGTAGACTAGAACCGAGAGTAGATTGGGAAGGTCCAACAACGTTGCTGACACCAACAGGAATGTAAGTCGCATGGGTGACTGGGGTGGATATGGATAACTTTTGACTTTAGGAGTAATAACTAGGATAGTAGGGATAACTGAAATGGACGTGGAAGGGCCATTTCCCCCAAGCATAAAGGGTGGAATGGTAGGAACCACGGTGGCTGGAGTGGGGCCACCACTAGTGGGTAGAGGACTAGCAGCACTGTGTGTGGTGGAAATGGCCCCAATAGGACCAAGTTCTGTTGGTCTAGTTGAAGGATACCCATAATGATGGGTAGAATAGACACCATCCCACTACCAACCATCCCCCCTTGAAAGGGATCGGTTTGTGCACTAGCCATGGGGCTAGATGGGGTGGTGAACAAGGTGGGTTTGGATTGATACGAATCTGAATTAGAGTCAGAGGCCGTATGTGGCTCCGAAGGTGGTGAACGATGTCGATTATGGATCCGACAGTGATAGTTCAAGGAACCAAACTGAGGGGTGTGCCCCCTAAGCCTATGCGAGTAGCGTGGTGGAGCTATGATGACAGGATGGAGTGCTGTGTAGTGAATGAAAACTCAAGAGTATCAATCTCAAGATAAAAAACCCAACTACAACCGAGTGTGTATAAGGAGAGCGTATAAATGGTAGCTCGCATGCCGACAATAATATCTAAAACCGAGATGCAATAGAAGGTTATAGCAAGGTGATTCTACAATAAAGTGCTCATAAATCCAACACGCAACACTACCTAGAAATAAAATGATGCACTAATATATGGGATAAAAGTGCAAGAAAAATCCTAAATAGAAGTTGGAATTCCCTCACAAATCGTATCCTCGGCAGGGTGATGAAATCCTAGACAGACAATACGAAATGGAAGAACAATAGGCTAAGAGAATCCCACTACCGAGAAGGACCTTCGAGTAAAAGATCCCTAGAAATAATGGAAATTAGGCTACCTCATTCATGACATGTCTGGGATGGTTTCTTGGTGCTTCATCCCTTTGGCCCTCGACACCCAGTATACTCTGGAATGCACGAGGAGGACTATGAAGATTTAGCATTCGGTACAAGATGGAGTGCAGTATTCCACCCCGACTTCCAGAGCTCCTTCGTTGTAGCTTACTCTTGCGGAGTAGGAGGGCCAACAACAGACTGTTTGTGACCGTGTCAACAAGTACAAGAGGATTTTGGTCCCCTAATGGACAACAACTATGTTTTAAGATGTGAGTGAAAAAGGGGTGTTGTTTGGATGCCTATCCCCAATTCCGTAACTTAGCTACAAGATTGTTTTATCCTCAAATGTGGTTACAATGTTGGTTGTATTAAGTTAATTTTAATGCTAGCTTGGGGTTATGAACCAAGCGTTGTGTCCTTAGGGTGTGATATGTGTGCAAATGGTGTGTACAAACCCGAGAAATCCTATGGCGAATATGTAACTATCTCACTGTTGAGATGCAAATAAATAAAGTCTAGATATATAGCAGTAAATGACAATAAATATCATGCAAAATCACAACTAATTCTTCCAGAACATAAATAAACACAAGTAAATGAACGTCTAAGAAACTTACCAAGGTGTAGGAAACAACAGGGGGTCTCGACTATGAAGCTCGACTGAAGAGGCTCATATACAAGGAAAAGTGGACCTCAAAACAAACCAATGGGTTGTAATGGATCATATCTGGACAAAAACTGGTCGGGAAGGGGTAACACATAGACAGGGGGTCTAGAAGAGGGATCTCAAGCACCGAAAAACTACAGGTCACACATGTTGGTGGAACAGGTGTGATAAGGGTCACACAGAACTGGGAAACAATCACGATCGGGGAATAAAAATAGTCGAAAGACTCAAGTCGCGTAAAATAGAGGGTAAAACATAATAGGTCTCACAAAATCGAGTCATAGTAGTGATCAGGGTCACTCGAACAACTGACACAGGTGCGATATGGATTTCGAAGCCTGGTCACACTTATCAGAGAAAAAGACGTGACCTGGGTCATGCTTATCGAGAAAAAAGGTGCAACTAGGTCACAACTTTTGGCTAAACAAGTGAGACTCGACCGAAATTGGATTTTTTTGAAAAATGGTTGTTGACTAGGGTCAGGGCAGGAACCGAAGCAATACTTGTTTGGATTGCATGCAAGAGGGTCAAATCTGTGATGGTTGAAGGCAGCAAAGGAGAACAAACCAATAGCAAGACCTACAAAATTAAAGATCCATATCGATCGACTGAGTGGAGTCGCCAAAACTATAATGGGGATTTCTCCCCTACTATGTGCAAAAGAACCAACCTTAGATAATGCAAATCATAGGGTAGAGTTCAACAATAATAACAGGAAGAAAAACAACAATAAAAATATGTTTTAGGTTTTGAAATATATAATACTAACTAATGCATAACAAATATAAAAGACACTTTTTTCTAAAATGTGGGCCTCCGTAGATGTCCTCGAAAATGGTCCCGCAACTTCACGGTTTTGGTCTCGAGTCTCTTCCACGAATAGTTGTCAAATGGGGAAATGGATCCAAATGGGTATGAAGTGAACTCAACACACACCGTGGGGAATGGCGTGGCAAAGTATGAGAATAATGACAGAAAAGTGTATAGTGTGACTAAGAGAAAATGGCAAAAAGTGTTTGGGGGAGTCCTTCACAATGTATTTGTAGGATGATCCTAGGGATTTTGACCCATGGTATTTTATTGTCCATGGTATTTATCTATGATTTTTTTATCCATTCTCATTTTTAGGGTTTTTGACCCTTTTTTGTGGAGAGTAGGGATATACATCACAATAAATGCTCATCTTCCCTTCATTTATGGGAAAGGAATAATGATGTTTTGGACCATATTCTATGGAAATATAATTGTGAAGGTAAAAATGGAGGAAATAATGGTGGGAATATGATGTATGATTATGGTTTAGACCATAGAGAGCTAGGTGAACATTTTTTAGTGTTAACACTAAGTATTGTTGTAAGTGATTTAATACTTCAGTTATTCCTGATTAATCAACTCTTTATGCATGGGATTATAACTTGTTAGTATGATTAGTTTTTTATCACAAGTTATTTGTTTAAACAGTTCAGTTGTAAATGATTAAACAACCGAGTTAAACAATTGGCCCATAATTTCCCTTCCTTGCAAAACTTGTTGTTGCTTTCATTGAGGTACAACACCAATTCAATTTTAATTCCCTAAATGATCTACATGCTTTATAACATTGTCTATGAACATGTATAATTGTGAAGCAACATTATATTGCACTGATACTTTTTTGAAGGATATTTTTTTGTTCTTTCAACTTCTTTTTAGACTTCTAATTATGAAGAAATGTTTTTCTCCTTTTAATTATGAAATAATATATGAAGCATTCATGTTTGTTGTTTCCCACTTAGAGGTTCTCAGATTACGTGTATCATTTTATTGCCTATTTCCTCATATTTTTTTTTTAATTATGTCTTGTAATGTATATTGGTTATTTTGGCTCATACTCCTTTTTTGTTTTAATGTAGTTTCCAACCTTTATAATATGCTCCTTAAATATGGGCCAGAAGATAAAGCTGCAAAGAAGGAAAGGCATTTTGGCTCATACTCCTTTTTTGTTTTAATGTAGTTGCCAACCTTTATAATATGCTCCTTAAATATGGGCTAGAAGATAAAGCTGCAAAGAAGGAAAGGCATATGAAGAAAGCCCAGGCTAAGGCAGAAGAGAATATTGTTGTGCAATGTGGGAATGTAACGTATCCGTTCGAGCAAGGATTGTTATTGTAATTGTTCATGTACCTATGATATGAATTCCTTTAAAGGTGTTGAATTTTGGGGATGTTAAGTGTTGTGTATTGCTTTAGAAAATTTGAGAGTTTATTTGTCCTTAGTTTTTATAATGATCTTTTATATTCTTTTAAAGTAAATCTCAATTGGTAGTTGTTGCACATGATGATTATCCAATAGAGTTGTTAGTATGGATTCCTGCACTTTGTAGAAAAATGAACATCCAATATGCAATTATCAAGGGGAATGCATGCCTTGGACCAATATGCATACTTGTAATATTTGTTTCATGGAAAAGTTTATAGAAGTTTAATTTCTAAGTAATGTGTGATTGCGTTTCGTAGAAAAACTAAGATGCATAGATTTTGTATTGTGTAAATATTTATTGTGGATTATGCACAGAAAGATAACAAATTCTATGTTCTTGGCTTCTGGTAAAAACAAGGGAAAAATGAAATATAGAAAAATTGTTGAGGGAGTAAAGGTGTACAATTACATTGTTATGAGTAGGTATGTTTTATTCATCAATCATTGCTACATAAATCAAAATTATATAACTTAATCTTGGAGGCTAATTTCAATGACAAGTTTGATGAACACCAAAGATAATGGAGAGGTGGCATTATGGGAAATAATTATCTGGCAAGAACATTTAGGCCAAGGAAAAACTCGTGCTTA
>LPNX010355114.1:656042-661965 GCA_001517045.1 Pseudotsuga menziesii | reverse complement strand
ATATATAACAACATATCATAAGTATAAAAAGGAGAAAAAAATTATTAATAATAGCGAATAACTTTCCTATGTTTAACAAAGTGAAGGGGTAAGGATTGAGGATTACTTTTAACTCTGATTCTTTGTAAATCTTTTATTTATTTATTTTTAACTAATATTTTATGTGCTTAATGGATAATAAAGGCAAGAGAGGAATGCTTAAACAAAACAAGAATGATAGATTCAGGAATAAAGATTCGATATTCGTTGAAGGGACGAGGAGATGAGCTACTTTATTTCATAGAGGTTTATTAAGCCGAAAGTGTATATAGGTTAGAATTTTGGGTTGGACTACCATCTATGCTTTTTCATCTACAGACGAGAGTGAGACAAGTGTACTGTCCAGATTGATTCTATGGGTGCCGTCCAAGATTAAACAAGAATGAGACAAGTGTATTGTCTAGATTGATTTTATGGTTGTGGTTCAAAATTAATAATTAATAATTAAAAAAAAGAAAAAATAGCTTAATTAACATGTGATAAGTACAATTTGTGATAGTTGTAAAAATTAAAATTAATCATCAACTATTTGATTATTAGATACAACTACGAGCTTAACTCCATCGATTATTAGATACAACTATTTTCTTCACTCCAATGATTCTAGAACTATTAGTTTAACTTCAACTCTAATCACAGTTATATTGGATAACTATTAGCTTAACTATTAGATACACTATTAGTTTAACTCCAATGGTTTTACAACTATTCTAAAGCTTAACTTCAACTATAATCACTTCATTCTTAGTCCAAGTGCATTTGGCATGAGTCTAGTCTAGCTAATGTGAGTCATGTAAGAGTCGAACTCCTAATTAAATATTTGGAACTCCTAATAAACTCCTCCAAACTCTTAATAAACTCCCCCATCTAGTAGTTGGACATCTAGCTAATATACAATATATAATTATGTTTTGGATTCTTTTTAAAGGAAGTTAGTCTAACTCATAATTAACAATTTCAAAAAAATTAAAAATAACTTAGTTAACATCTGATAAGTACAATTCGTGATAGTTGGAAAAAGAAAACTTAACTATTATATACAACTGTTAACTTAACTCCAATGATTCTACAATTATTAGTTTAACTTCAACTCTAATCACTCATATATTGAGTAAATATTAGATTAACTCCAATGATTCTACAACTATTAGCTTAACTTCAACTCTAATCCCAGTTATATTAGATAACTATTAGATTGTTCCAATAGTGATACAACTATTAAAATAAATTTAGATGAACTCCGTCTCTTAGCATGAGAAGTTGACCTTGATTGCAGTGAAAGCATGCACCAAGAAAGGTAATGTGCAAATTATGTGACACTTGAACTTCACTTGGCACTTGGGAGTCGAGTTAATGTGCATAAGGCATAGTTTAAGCTTTATATTAACTTTTAAATCAACTATTAGATACAACTATTAGCTTAACTCCAATGATGATACCACTATGAGCCTAGCTTCAACTATGAGCTTAACAACCATAAATTGAGTTGTTGTTATATTAGCTTAACGATTAGATACAAGCAATTGACACATTCTTTACTATAAAAAGCATTATTAATATGTCAAATATATATCTCTCCATGTATTTCAAACATATTAATCTTTGTAATATGGTTGGTGTTAGTACTATTTAAATTCAAAGCTAACTTTAGCTTTGGCCTCATAAAACAACATGGCAATTTTGCAATGGTAAACCAATTTTGTTGAGTAAAGAACATTTCATACATATTCCAGTGACCTTATATACTTACCCACTTTTATAGGTTGTGATGATGATATTATCATTTTCTCAATTGTTAATGTTGTTTATATTTATTGTCATCTACTTTTAAGCTTTTAATAATTTTTTAATATTTACTTTACCTCTTGAAATATCAAAAGGCATATTCTTAGACTTATTTTAGTACTTTATTATACGATATTTGTGTTTAATTGGGCTGAATTTTTCATCATTTTTAAATATATTTGGTCTACATTTGCAAGAATAATTAGATTAAAGTGCCACATTTAGCTTTTAAAAACAACAACCTATTGACTTATTATCAAAGTAATCCTTCCACGATATTGGATGTAATTAGAATGCCACATTTAGCTTTAAAATACAACAACCTATTAACTTATTATCAAAGTAATCCTGCCACGATATTGGATGCAATTAGAATGCCACATTTAACTTAAAAAAAAACAGCCAAGTTAGTCTCACTACTAACTTAATTTTATTATTAAAATAAAAACACAAAATATTTTATTATAAAATACAAAATACAAAATACGATGAAAATTATTCGACGGAACGCCCTCGAGTGAAGTTATTCCATAATATTTTATGATTTGACTCTACCTTAAACAATCTATGATAGACAAGTACGTACGTAGCTGAAATAAGAAAAATATGGAAACCTGCAACATAGATATAACTGTAACTGCTTCCTTAGTCACTTACAGGGTGTCACAAGCTGTTGGCGCAAAGGAGAGGACGCTCTTTTCATTGTCGTAAAGTATTTGATAATTCTGCTGCTGGACATTACCG
Organism: Pseudotsuga menziesii; assembly: GCA_001517045.1. Classification (NCBI taxonomy): domain Eukaryota; kingdom Viridiplantae; phylum Streptophyta; class Pinopsida; order Pinales; family Pinaceae; genus Pseudotsuga; species Pseudotsuga menziesii. The sequence goes on along the minus strand of LPNX010355114.1, from coordinate 659,397 downwards.
ATTATGGAGAGATCGCCTAGATCACTCTTGGTGGGTAACATTGCAAGGCAGACAACGGCTCTGCTGGTATCAGGGAATAAGTAGTTCTCTTTCGGCACATCGTAATCTGCGCCCCCCTTGAAATGGAATGTCATCGCAGGAAAGCTCGGATTTGAAGAGCCCTCCTGTTGGTTAAAGCAGAGGTCAAGGCCAGCGCCGTAGACATCGCTGACCTGTGGGAGATTAATCGATGAGATCATCGCTGTCTTCACAGCATCATAAGCACTCTGTGCCAGGATAGTGAGAGTCGTTCCAGAGTCTATGATAACTCCGCCCGAGCCATCTGATTGAATATCAAAAGTACCAGCAGGGATATCCAATGATTCACCGGCCACACTGATCCCCTCCAGTGAAAGATAATAGTAAGTCCCTCGACCGCCTTGAAGGATATAAGGAGTCGAACTGACATCGTGGGCGTTCAAGGTAGCCGTGTTACCTATAAACAAAGGGCTGGTTTGGGAAGAAGAATCAGTACGAGAGACAAGACAATAAGAAAACTTATTGCCCACTGAAGGGGCCAGCTGTGATACCAAGGATAGAGGACCTCGACCGAAACCTATTAATCCACCGACTTCTTGGAAGCCTTGAATGTTATGGCTGCAACCAAAGGCGATTTGGGGAACCGATTCAGAAGAAAGAGAAAAGGTCTCGTTTGAAAGGATCCCCTGCGTGTTGCTCTTGTCACCATAACGGTACAGGTATTGACAGTCTCCATCACTGTCGCAAGAAGACTGCGGAAGATCTTGGCACAGAGAACTTTGGCAAGGGAGCTTACTGTAAGTTGAGGACGATGAAGGATCATAGACTGAAGTTGAGCAATCAGTACAGGGATTGCACTTGGTCCACACTAAGTCACTACCGGTGTCCAGAACTGCAGAGAAGGATAAAGCTGGTGTACCAATTGCAATCTCCATGAGAAATTCTCCACCTCCTGCTCTTACTGGACTCTGGATATCTTTCATTTGAGAGTCATCCTGCAATTTATCAGCAGAATACATGAAGTACTGCAGCCTTTCAAGTCTCTCTTTACTGCGTTGGACTGCTCGTTTCATGCGCTCAGTGGATGTAGTATTTGCGGGGAGCAGTGAATCTATATGCACGAGATCTACTCTAAATCCATTCAGCGACTGCACGGAATTTGACGCATCCATGCAGCCCATTAAACTAAGAAATACACACAGCAATAACAAGGGGATAAGCTTAAGCTGGCGTTTGCAGGTAGCAGCAGGAGATGCAGAAACTGATTTCCCAGCCATAGCGATTATTTCGCAATGTAAGCAGTAAGAGGAAGAAGGGAAAATATGTTCTAGTCCACTCCACGGTAATGTATTTATATTGATGGAGCTGGCGAGTGATCTGTTTCCCCATGACACAGCTCTAACTTTTTACGACCAACGACCTCCACCTTGTGATATAACCCTTCCATGGTTTTCAGTTAGATTGTTTGGCCATCGTTATACTTATTGCTGATTTTCTCTATCCGACCAGAGTTAACCGTTAATTGCTGATTTTCTCTATCCGACGAGAGTTAACTTTGCTTCTTGTCTTAATTGCTGATTCTCTCAATTCAAAAGAAAAAGAGCAAAATCTATTAACTCTGTTCCTTGCCAGTTAGATAAAAAGAATAAGAATCAACTATTAACTTTGCTTTTTGTCCGTTAGATGAAAAGAATAAGAATCAATTATTAACTTTGCTCTTTAACGGTTAGATGAAAAAAATAAGCACTGTAAATAACCTCAAATGGTAAAACAATTTTAGCCCTTCCATGGCTAGTCATGGTTTTAATGGTTTATCATCAAAGTCTTTGCCCTACCGTTTCCATTACTTCAATGACTTTTCCTTGGCTAATTTTTTTAATCTCTTTCCACACTTAGTCGTCGTACGATATTTTATGATTTGAGTTTAACGTTCATCATACACAACGACTGAGGAATAAATTTCTGCTCCACTACACGGCATTGTAGACGGCTAGCTCCAATGTAAAAAGGATGACTGAATCAATATGATTCAATTCAAAGAGTCCCATCATCGAAGTCTTTGTCTCTATACTTTTTCAATGGAAAATCTCTTTTTCGAGAATAAACAACGTAAATAACTTTGCTCTTTGCCCATGGGATCCAGTACGGTGGGGAAGGTGGTTTTCACCCAGCCCACCAGGGATCAAATTCCACCGAGACATGGCCCACTATTTCCCTAACCTAAAACAACTTTGCTCTTTGCTCATTATATAAAAAGAATAAACAATGTAAATAACCTCAAATGGTAAAACAATTTTAGCCCTTCCATGGCTAGTTATGGTTTTAAAGGTTTATCATCAAAGTCTTTGCCCTACCGTTTCCATTACTTCAATGACTTTTCCTTGGCTAACTTTTTTAATCTCTTTCCACACGTAGTCGTCGTACGATATTTTATGATTGGAGTTTAACGTTCATCATACACAAAGACTGAGGAATAAATTGTAGACGGCTAGCTCCTCTTATCATAATGACATTATTTATTTATTTTTCCTCCAACCACCTTGTAATCTAATGTAAAATGTAAAAAGGATGACTGAATCAATCTGATTCAATCAAAAGAGTCACATCATCGAAGTCTTTGTCTCTATACTTTTTCAAAGGAAAGTCTCTTTTTAAATTACGATTCCATTGGAAAGTGTCTGTCTCTCGATTGATGCCAAGGGAACCTCATCAAAGTCTTTGTCTGCATACAATTGCACTGGAAAGCCTGTTAGCTCTGATTGGATTTCTAAATTCTCATGATTGGATTTCTCATGAGATGTACAAATTAAATTAAACTAAATAATTTGTCTCTGAGTTGGATTTCTGATAAGAAGGAAAAATTTAATTATAAATTAAATTAAATAATGACTTTGCATGCTTTCTTTTATTGGAATCATTTTCCACAATTTGTGGAAAATCCATTCATCTTATATCTTATCTCTACTATGTTGAAGGTATTGGTTTATATATAATTCTTTCAATGTATTTTCCTTGGTATCCATTTTCATAATCCACAACCATTAACGTGTAAGTAATGGAATTTTCACTAACACATAACACTGTACATATTGGAATTTTCACAACACATGATACTGTACATGACAATGTAGGGAAACATAAATAAACAAAAACAGAAATTTTCACAACATAGTGAAATACAGAAAACAAAAACAGAAAAGGAGATAGCAACTTTCATAATGTCATTAGACTGGAACTAATACCTACTCTAATATGATAGTCAAGATTGATATTTAGTTTTAATACCTATGATAGTCAAGATTGAACTAGGATAGTTAAGGTTGAATTTTTCCTACTC
>LPNX010355114.1:618542-648542 GCA_001517045.1 Pseudotsuga menziesii | reverse complement strand
TGGGACATGCCCAAGGTGTGGTGGAATGGCATATTAATTCTTACACATGATCTAGGAACTAAGAATCAAAATCATCAAAGAATTATTAACAAATACTCATGAATTGGAAATAACTGGAATACCCAATAGGTTTCCTCTCTGTATATTATATAAACAATAAAGGATTACAATACCATGCATAAGCAATGGCTTAACTCAATGAAGAATTTGAATACCTAAGGGACAATTTGAATTCAATGAGTGAGTCTAGCTTAACTGACTCTTTGCCATGCAATCTCACTCAGTTAACCACTTGACCAAAACCATAATTGACTCACCAAACCCTAACTGAAGTTTGATTGCAATAAATGACTTAATCTCAACTGAAGGAGATCAAACACATGTCATAGCAATCCAATCATCAAGTGCTAGTACTGCATGACTCCAATAAACCCTGATGAGGTTAACTGAAGCTGAACTGACCATCAGAAGTTGGTGAAGGCACCTTGTTCACTCCATTTCATTAAAATAATATTAAATAATCATTAAATAATTATTAAATAATATATCTAATGCATGGAGGTGCCTTAACTGACTGTAACTGATTGGTTGAACTGAAAGTAACCCCTAGTTAGCAATTAGGTGCATGAATGTCACACAGATCACCCCTGGAGTGCTCCAGTTAGCCTCCTTGACTGTAGGTAGGCATGGGCGTGACTGGGATGATGGTAATTAATGCTCCACTGATGTCAATTAAACTTAGGATAGTGGTTTAACTAGGCCAATTGGACCGAAGGAGTGAGTATGAAGGTAAATGTCTCCAACACCCCCCCCTTAAGCTATACTCAGGAAGAGTTAGAAAACATAGATGCATAAAATGCTAGGGCCTTGGGAACAAAGGCCATAGGTCACCGTGTACAATAAAGCAACTGAAACAATGCTCAAAACAAACTAAGTGAGGAAAAGAGGGAAAACCCAGTGGGAAAAAACCCCCCCTCAAGCTGAACACTGAAAGTAGTCTGGATCACCCTGATGAACTCACCCCCAATAGTGAACGGAGGTAAGTGAACTTCTTTTCTGAAAAGCTCTTGGTGAAGATGTCTGCAATCTGCTCATCAGTCGGGTAGTATTGCAGAATGATGGTCCTGTCATGCACTAGCTCCCTGATGTAGTGCATGTGAATCTCTACATGTTTGGTCCTCTTCCTGGTAACTGGATCCGTGGATATCTTAATAGTACTCTGGTTGTCACAGAAGAGAACAGTGGACAAAGTACTACCAAGATCAAACTCTGAAAGAATGCCTTGCAACCAAACTGCTTGGATGCAAGCATTCACTGCTCCTCGATACTCGGCCTCTGCTGAAGATAGTGCTATGGCAACCTACTTTTTGCTTGACCAGCAAATAGGACCACCACCAAACATGAATACATATCCAGAAGTTGACTTCCGATCAATAGAATCACCCGCCCAATCGGAATCTGTGTATCCAACCAGCTCTAGCTCGGAATCTGCAGCATAGTGAATGCCATAGGTCCTGGTTCCCTGAATGTACTGGAGGATCCGCTTGGCTGCCTTCCAATGAAGATCATGAGGCTGCTGCATGTATCTTGATACAGCATTCACGGCATAACAAATATCAGGCCTAGAATGTGTCAAGTACAACAAGCTACCGATTAGCTGTCGATAGATAGTGTAGTCCATGGGAGGTGTGCTTTTTCCTTCTTCAAGGTTGATCCCTGAAAGGAAAGGGAATGGTGTAGGCCTACATTCAGCCATGTTATACAAACACTTGGAGGATAACAATATATAGATGGATCAACATTGGATTTGGTCTGATGGTTGTGCAAAGCAATTCAAAAATTCATGTGTCTTCCAATGGTTGTCTATTCCCCACAAGAGGCACAAGGTGCCACAAATTTGGAACTATTCTGAGACCGGACATAAAAAAGGGGAACATGATGGAGCAGGTGCATGCATCAATACTACATTACGTCAGCAAGAGATGAAATTCACAACGAGTTCGCTCATCCGAGATGCAAAGACCATTGTTGCATGGTGTTCTTCAGTGATGGGGCAGGGAGCTAGAAGGCAAGAAGATCAATCATCTCAAAAGGCACATGTACATAGATATTTTTGGGAGGTGGTCAATATATATCGATCACACCTATATGAGTGCAAGACTGTCCAAGGAACTCATGCATTCCATTCAATTAGGACGTCAGAAAATGATATAGTTGAAATGTGGACAAGAAAACTATCTTGTTTTTTTTATCTATGTAGCAGTGGTGAATGTGACAAATGTGAATCCAAAGATTGGGTTGACAGCTAGGATCGTGTATCAATCCCCATTGGTCAACAAATAACTTCAAAATTATCCCAGTTGGAGGAGGGCTAGTCGAGTATTTCACATGACTATGACCACATTTCAGATCTCATAAAACTAGGTTCGACTATTATGTTGATCACTTTGAAATGTTTGATGAATAGTTTTGTTTAGTTAGCTGACTCTTAGGTCTACACTTTATTTTATGTAGGGCACATATACGCAGTGGTTTCCATGAGAGACAATGAATGGCACACTGAATATTGGCTGGCACATTGCTTGGATGAGAAGCAGAGCCTCATTGTTTCATTAAGCGACTCCGAGGGAAATGATTTTCCAATTGGGTCGATGGTTATCAAAGGAGAATATTTGACACAGGTTTCCCATGCACGAAAGAAAAAAGGTTATGTATTTGAAGATTAAAGACCAGGTCAAATTGTATACCATTATACAAAATTAGTTATTGGCACAAGCCTCTAGCTGCAAACAATGCCAAACAAGAACTCATTAAAGTCACGATACTTGTTGCCTTGCTTCGAGCACGAGAGGCTAAAGGATATCGTTTCTATTAGAGGTGATCCCGATGGTCTAGTCGAATGACCATAGGTAGGTAGTTAGGTATGTGGTAGTCAGATATTTTGGTTTCATGGTATCAATGATTATTTACAGTTTGATACATTGAGCGCTTGATAGATTGATAAATTCAATAGACTTCTACAATGGATTTGTTGTATTATATTGATACTTACATGAGTTATGCCTTATATCCCAAGACCATTATCTACCACTCTATCCGGGATATGTCTATTGCATTTGCCTTGAATCTCGAAGTTGATCCTCTAAGGACATCTCCTTGAATCCGATAATTATCTCCTTCACTACGGTAATTTTTTTCTCCACAAGAAGCCCTAAACACACTTGTGCGACCCACCAGAAGCCCTTTTTTATGCACAGTTTCCATTCTATGCCCCGGGTAGGGATTCAACAGGTGTCCCTGAAATCCCGTAGGAGGTGGGATTCAACGTGCGATAGAATGATGGTCGTTTCTCGAATCGACAGACCATCAGCTCTGTTGGATTTAGGACATCGGAATAGTTCTATAGGAGGCCCTCTAATCTGGTTCCATGGATAAGAGACCATTTGTTTGGTCAATTTTGGAAACTAGGGTTTTCCTCAATAAGTGAATGTGAAATTATTGCACATGGGGGTCAAATTCGCATATTGCTTGACCGTCAATGTGTGGCTATAATTCCCGCATAAAACATGCCTAAGCACGATTGCACGACCCATCCGAAGCCCTTTTTGATGCACAGTTTCCATTCTATGCCTCGGGTAGGGATTCAACAGATGTCCCTGAAAGCCTGTAGGAGGTGGGATTCAACGTGCGATAGAATGATGGTCGTTGCTAGGATCAACAAACCATCGCCTCCATTGGATTCAGGACATTGGGATAGTTCTATGGGATTTCCTCTAATCTAGTTTCATGGACAAGAGACCATTTTTTTTGTCAATTTTGGAAACTAGGGTTTTGCTTAGTAAGTGAATGTGAAATTTTTGCACATGGGGGTCAAATTCGCATATTGCTTGACCGTGAAGGTGTGGCTAGCATTCCAACATAACACATGCCTAAACACACTTTCACAACCCACCAGAAGCCCTTTTTGATGCATGGTTTCCATTCTATGCCCCGGATAGGGATTCAACTGGTGTACCTGAAAGCCTATAGGAGGTGGGATTCAACGTGCCATAGAATGATGACCGTTGCTCGGATCGGTGAACCGTCATCTTCGTTCGATTTAGGACATCGCGATAGTGCTAGGGAGGCCCTCTAATCTAGTTCCGTGGATAAGAGACCATTTTTTTGGTCAATTTTGGAAACTAGGGTTTTGCTCAATAAGTGAATGTGAAATTTTTGCACATGGGGGTCAAATTATCATATTGATCGACTGTGAAGGTGTGTTTAGCATTCCCAGATAACACATGCCTAAACACGCTTGCATGATCCATCGGAATCCCTTTTTGATGCATGGTTTCCATTCTATGCCCTGGGTAGGGATTCAACAGGTGTCTGTGAAAGCCTATAGGAGGTGGGATTCAACGTGCCATAGAATGATCATCATTACTCGGATCGATGAACCGTTGACTCTGTTGGATGAAGGACATTGGGATAGTGCTATGGTGGCCCTCTAATCTGGGTCCATGGACAAGGGATCATTTTTGGGGTCAATTTTGGAAACTAGAGTTTTGCTCAGTAAGTGGATGTCCAATTTCTGCACATAGGGGTCGACTTTGGAAATTCATCGACTGTGAACATGTGGCTAGCGTTCCCACATGGAACTTGCCTAAAAATGCTTGCACAACCCATCGAAAAGCCCTTTTTTGATGCATGGTTTCCATTCTATGCTTCGTTTAGGGATTCAATAGGTGTCCCTGAAACCCTGTAGGAGGTGGGATTCAACATTCCATAGATTGATGATCGTTGATCGGATCGACGAAACATTGGCTCTGTTGGATTTAGGACATTGGGATAGTGCTAGAGTGGCCCTCTGCTCTGGGTCCATGACAAGGGATCATTTTGTTTTGTCAATTTTGGAAACTAGGGTTTTGCTCAGTAAGTGAATGTGAAATTTTTGCACATAGAGTTCAGCTTGAAGGTGATTGTAGATCTTCCCCTCTTGAAAAATACTCATTGCAAACTATTATTCCATGTGTAGCTGCCAAGAATTATGTTACCTGTTGTGAGGTGTTGATCAAGACTTATTTCCCATCATTGTCAAGCAAGAAATATTCTTTGTTTTTGTTTTAATAAAGGAGAAAGGAGTTGTCAATCTCTATGTGGAGGTGAATTGATCTTAGTATCTCATATCATTCATGGGATTGGAAAATCGAAAGAAGGTTGTTTCCCATATTAAGTTAGCTAGGCCATCTAAGATATGTGAGAATTTGTACGATGAAATGCCAGAGGAGGAAATGCCATTATGTCAATAACCATGTAATGGAACATGTTTATGTTTAGAAATAAGTGTCCAACCTATTATGACATTATTACAAAATATATATATATCTTCACGCTATGAATTCTTTGAATAATACTCCATAATCATGAATTTATAAAACAAGATTTATAATAGTACTTCTCTAATCAATTTAAACTATAATAAAAGCACACATAACTTTCGTATCTTTCAAATTTGTTACTCGAGGTCATTCATCAAATGCCATGTACATTAACAAAATGATAAAATAATGTGCACGACATACATAATGTGTAGGATATAGTCATAACCATTATTTTGAAACAACCTTATAATACTCGGATACTTTTAGGTTTGATGTGTATCCCATGTATTCGTTAGATGAAAGACATCATGCCAAACACTAATTTTATTTATGTAGACCACACTGGTGCATCACTTAGGTGTGTCAACTTCGTGCATCCTTTAAAAGTTTGTTAGGTTGTTATGTGGGTAAGGTGATTTTGTATTCCACCTAGTTGGATCAATTTCTTAGCTGTGTTGGGTGCTTATGTGTATTAGGTATGTTCCATATTTGTGGATGCAATTTAACATTGTTAATATAACATTGTATATGTAATTGGATCATGGTAAAAAACAATTAAAATGTACATTTTTGTCATTACGTAATATTGTAATTGTGCATTGTTCTCAAATTTATAACTGCCATCTCCATGCAATCGTAAAATCTATAAGAAATTGGGAACATTACACATAGAAACATTATTAACCAAATGTGTATAATCACACTTAAAAGACTCAACCATGAAGATATCAAGAGCCTTGATATGAAATATTTTTTATATCATGAAAGTTATAATACAAATAGAAGGCCCATCTATGGCATGTCAATGTACATGTATCAAAAACATATTTGATGTACATGTGCAAATAAAAGTACATATGTCCTGGACTGCGGCCCTATACTCTCACTCCAGATTGTACATAAAATACATATTTGTCCTGGACTAACACATCATCAATCTAACTTTCTCTTGTTTTTCCCTGACCATGATGCTTTTTGCCTCTGTCTACGACCACTGTGCATATTTGGCGACTGCAAATCAATGACAATATTTCTTAATCAGGTAACTGAACTAGTACTGTCCAGCAATAACAAAGTTTGAAAATTTAAAATATGACTAAATTGTAAATAAAACAAAGACTCACTGTATCCGTCGGGGGTATCGGTGCCTCTGGTGTCCTCCTTCTTGTAGAGAGTCCCTCTGCAATGCTTCTCTGCGAATAAAAAAAATATGTCAATTATCTCAAGAATTATCAACATGTACATGAATGACAAAGTACTAATCAATTATGTAAAAAAAGAACATCTCACCGAAAAAAAAATTTGTAGGGGATTACGTTGGGACTCTTCAGTAGTAAGAGGAGTCATAAGTTGAACATCAACCTCAGTTGCATGCACTAATGGACCAAGGTGTGGCTACATTCACCAAATGATAAAATATTTAGACATTGTGCATGCCCATAAACAATACAAATGAAATGTACAATTACAAATATTCAAGTAGATGTACCTCAGTGTGACTTATCTCTATTGTAGATGCAGCATTGACCGCAGCATCAACAATCCCACTAAGGTCTGGCATAGATGACTCTACATCCTCATGCTGTAAACATGCGAAAACAACATTAAGAAAAACTACTTGTGAAGTGAATTCATAGCTAACCAACAACTTCCATTCGAAGTGTGTACATTACCATGGGATGAGTAGGTTGATCCTCATGCACACCCACTCTGTTCAAGGAAGAGGGTCGTCTGGTGTAAACAACCCCCTTATCTATGTTTGGACTACAGGGAGATCCAAACCAAAGAGGCGGTGCAGGGATCTGCGATGATGTCTGTAGTCATAAAGTGTTACCATAGTTAGACATGGAGTTGAATGGATGGAATAATATGTACTAAAAATCTAACATGTTGTAATATACTTACCCCTGCCTGGGACATATCTTCCCTATGGGAGTGACCGCTTCCATCAATTTCTTTCCCCTCTTCATATGCTAATAACATCTGCAAGTTTAAAAATTATAAATATTAGCGATCTATAAAGGAGTGTACAGTAAGAGATTTAAATAATTTGAACAAAATTCAGTCATAACCCATGTACTTACATTATTCAAGTAATCATAAATGACAAATGTTTAAATATTACCTCAATGGTGGTTGTTTGGGCCTCGGGTACAACCACACCCGGTGCAGTACCACCCCCGTGAGAGGCATCAATATCCTGCAAGAGTAAACATTGCATATATTACGAATATTTTAATATGTTACATATAGTATGAAAAAATTAAAAATTGAACAATAACAGAGTTTTAAAACAATGTCCTTACCTGACCACCAGTCATCGTAGTGGTACCATGTCTTGGTCCAGGACCATAACATGGTCCCCCACACAATGTGCAGATGCATGGCTCACTCTGAGGCACATGGGATGTCGGTCTATCCATACCAATAGAATATCCCTCCACCACCCGAAGCTAGTGGCTGTACTCCAGCAGAGGAAGAGGGGGCTCTCTCGTCAATAGTGGTCGTGTGTTGAGAGACCATCTCAACTAGAGTGAAAAATGCCTGCTGTGTCTGGGAAACCATATCATGTGCAGGAGGGATGTCTACCCTCGGTATTTGGGCACAGGGTGCAGGTATCTATGGATTGGATTCTCTATTCCTAGCATTGGGTCGATGTTGGGGAATCCTCCTACCAATTCCCTGGAAGCCCAACATGTCAAAATAGTTGACATGTTTCTCCATCACAAACTTTACATACAATTTTAGGAGGAAGTACAATGATACTTCCCTATTGTTGTGAGGGGGAATGTCAAAAACCATGTACCACCTATCCATCCAATTGTCTCTGATGGGTGGAAATGTGCACCACTCAATAGAAATATGTGTCCTGTTGATCTCCGGAATGTCATCCATCCTAGGCAGTCTAAACAATGAATAGATGTGTTGTTTTGTTATTTTGATCTTTTTTACGTCATTGTAGCTCAACCCATCAGCGTATTCATTTCCTCTCGCTGTAAGAAGCGATGCTATACAAATAATCTGACAAGGAGCGATGGAGCTCATCTCCACCCCTCCAAGGAAAACCAATCTCTCTCAAATGGCCAATAACCCTCAGTATCTCCGCATTGTTATCCATAGTAGCCACTGCAATCATAAATACAAATAAAATATCATTAGAAATATAAACACATGATATAATGACATCTCTAAGCATGGAAAACTATATAATTAATGTATAACAAATAACAACAGAAACTAAATCTATCATGTAAATTTAAAAATTGATCTTGAATTTTACAGTAAAGAATAAACATTTAACATTTTTTCATTTCATATTTATGTCCTAAGTTCAAGTATTAATTCCAATTTTTAAGTATGCATGTGTACATAAAGTGTCTTGAGTGCATATGTTGATTGTGAAGCTCCTCTAGCTTATTTTAAGGCTTGGATTATGAAGTTTCGTCGAAATTGTGAGATGCTGACTATTTCCTTTGCAGGACCAGCTCCCAGATTGCGGGTAGAGGCAACAACTAGACCCTAGAATAGGCGGAATAATGTGTTGTTGATGAATAAAATCCCAGTATAGGGAACGATTTTGTCAGATATGTAATTGTTTGTTGTAGCGTGATGTTTTTTGGACTCCAAAGTCTATTTAGCATATCTTTATGGATTTTATGGTTGCAAGGGTTCCACTGCATTATATCATGTATGATAGTATGTGATTGGCATGTTTAATCAAACACATCAACCTACCTATGTATCTTCATGTTCATAGATTCTATTGTTGAACTTTGTTGTCTTGACATTAACTAAAAAGTACCCTTTGTTCAAGACAAAATATTTGTTAAAAGCATGGGAATCTTCTATACCTTATTTTAACACTTGGATGAGGAAGTTTCATCAAAACTATAAGGTGTTTATTGATGTTCTTGGAAGACCAGATTCGATATTTCGGATAGAGGAAAGAGATTTACCATGTTTGTTTATGTATTTTAGGGGAATATATGAATTCTACTTGATTTTTTTTTAGTTGTATGCAAGCTTGCAACATAATTGACAAACTTTGCATATTTGCAAATAAAAATTTAGTGCAAAATAATTCATTCAATAGATGAAAAAAATTCATTAAATCATTCATTCATTCAATAGCTGAAAAAAGCATTCATTAAACCATTCATTCAGTCAATAGCCAATAAAACTATTCATTAAACCATTCATTCATTAAATAGCGGAAAAAAAATGCACACCATTGTATTATAAAAAAGAATTACTCAAAATTTCTTCAGTCACTTCTTTTTTACTTTTCTTCTTTTAACAAAATGAGTAAGAAGCCCATCTTCTGGAATTTGTTGTCCAGAATCCCTAGTAGATTGCTTGCCATATGGATCTTGCGGAAAGGGGTTTGGAATTGCTGGAATAATGTGAAATTATTGCATTAATTTATTTATGTTTTTATAATTACAAGTATTTCATTTAAAAAACATTACAAATGCATTTTTTTACCTAGCGTGAGAATATTGTGTTCTTCATTATCTTGTCTAGGCTTAATCTATACAGTGTGACCATCTATATGCTCTGTAGTTGAAATATGGAGAAGTACAATTAATGTTCACCATCTGCAATTATCTATATAAAAAGTAGCATATTAATAAATTCATTACCAGGAATCGAAGCATGATCGTCGACCGGTTGGTGTACATCATTGACATTGCGGGATCATTGCTTTCCTGCTCAAAAGAGAATAAATATTTTATGTAATTTTTTTATAACAAATAGAATGCATGACAATTAATAAATTTGCATTAAACTATATAGTTTTTATATACCTGTACATCGGATGGATCACCAGAAGACCGTGTAAGCCCGAAAAAGATTTTTCAGCATTCAACAATAGCTTCAAAGCCGTGTTAGAAAACAAGCTTCAAGTCTTCCTGAGTGGGAAATTATTTGAATCGGTCGGCCTGCATATTTGCATAACATCATTAATTTAACATTTTGCGCCGGAATAAAATGAAAACAATTTTCTATTTACTATTTGGATGCAATATTGGGTATTCGATACTTACAAATCGTGCCGCTAAATCATCACGTTTTTTCAGGTATTTATTGTTTTTGGGGTAGCGGCGTTCGTCAAAAGTATGCAGAGTGTGTACTCGTTAGATGTAGAGTTTAAATGTCATCATAAAAAAATTTCAGGTATTTCTTGTTTTTGTGGTAGTGGGGTCCGACATAAGTATGCAGAGTGGGTACTCGTTGGATGTAGAATTTAAATGTCATCATCACATTTTTAGATATTTCTTGTTTTTGGGGTAGTGGGGTCTGTTAAAAGTATGGAGAGTGGGTACTCGTTGGATGCGGAATTTAATTATGCATCTAGGGAGCTCTCTCACTCGAAATTTGAGTAAAAACACATGGAGATATGTCAAAAATACGAACAAAAAAAGTAGTTTTTTTATGATACCTATCCCAAAATTTATATTAAAAAATTGTTTAAGACCTATACGATATTTCAAATTTAAAGAAATTGCGTTGGATAACACATGATGACATGGAATTTGAATTAGGGTTGAAAGGCCCATTTTGAGTTGAAATTTCCTCTAATGCATGTACTCGCAATTGGCACTAGTGCAAGAAGATTGCGGAAGTGCTTCACACAAAGATTTTGTGCAGAGTACCTTATTGTAAGTGAACGACTGGGAAGGATCATATATTGGAGTTGTATGCTTATAGAAATTACTGCAAGGATTGCACTACGTCCATGTCAGGTCGTTTCTAGTGTCCGAGACTGCAGAAAACAATAAAGATTGCGTACCTATTGCCAACTTCATGAGAAATTCTCTAGTTCCTGCACTTATTAGAGCCTCGACTTCTTTTACTTCATCATCAAACATCTACATATTTTGGATTCTGTCTTAACTGTGTTTGATTGCTCATTTGAAATGCTCAGTGGATGTATTATTTCGTGGAGAGAATTGAGAGATCGGTGAATCTCTACTCACAAGATCTATTCTCAATCCAATAAGGGATTTGTCACAAACCCATAAAATCCATAAATAAAAAAAATTACTTTATGATTTATTATTATCTTTGTCGAAATATGTAAATGTCGGTTGCAACATCTTAAAATCACTATCACATGTATTTTATGTACGTAAGTTAATCAAGACTTGTCTCACATTTGTTTGAAAGGTGAAGCCCTCTGTGGTGTTTCCTTCAAGTAGTGATGATCATGTCGTGGTCTTGCCAAGGTGATGTTTTTTGTCCTTAAGTTTTATTATTAAAGTTTTGGGTGTTAGGACCTAAGCCTAAACCTACGACTTAGTCTTAGATACCCTTAAGGTTTATCTTGTTGTTAAACCCACCCCTCTTAATACATGTTTGGAAAAGGGGTTTTCATATGAATAATTAAATGTTGGTTTATAAATATTAACCCTATTTTGAAGGCTTGTAATAGCTCATGCCTTGGATTAACTTGATAACAAGTTAACCTATACTGAGAACCTTTAAACCAACACTATGGCTGGTGACCCTAGTCGCGGGCTTTAAACGTCGTTGGGTGCTATATTATAAAGTTGAAATGTGATAATAAAATAAGGGGGAGGTACAAGGGTATCCAAGAACAGAGGTTTTAAAGGTTTGCAATAAGTTTTTAACCTTGGACCTGGCTGCGAGTTGACATTAATGCATCTAGACGCATTCAATAGCAAGTTTTGATCACATGTGTTGTGACCCAAGAAGGATCTCGACCCTCCACTTGTCAAGATCTGTTGCAAGGGTTTTTCAAAGTTTTAATGCGTCATTAAGTTGTCGTGAGGGTTTGGCTTCATTCATTTGGTCTGTAAGTTTTCCTGTGGAAGGAACTCAGTCACTCCATGCTTGCGATGCACCAATCTTACTCGTTTCCTTTGCACGATCTGTTAATGAAAGTTTTTCTTGTATCTAAGTTTTACTTGAAGGTTTTTATTAGTTTGGTTAATGACGAAGTGGACACCATATGTCCTCGGATTTTTTGGTTTGTCGTGGGTTATGAAGGGAAGCCAGGCCTTCTTTGAGCTTTAGCAAATGCTTTGCATACTTCCTAGCTTAACCAGGTAAGAGAAGAAAACTCCTCTATTGTCAATTCTGCAAGTTCTACTTTTAAAGGTTTAAAGTAAAACTTATAGAGTTTAACTCGTGGTTTTCTGTTGTTGTGCAGGCAGAGGAGAAATAAGTGGAAAATAGGAGGAGCCAACCCCTGGCCCTCTTCGCCTTCATTAGAGGCGAGTTTCATCCTCAATCTGTAAGTCTTATTAAATATTTACTTCAATTGAAAAGGAAATGGGTTTATAACATATGAAGTTAGGTTTCTTAGAGAAACTTCAGATGAGCCTCGCTTCATCTTTGTGGTGCATAAATTGTTTGGTAGGGAAAGCATTTAAACAACAAAGTTTCCTTATTCAATATACTTGTTACCGTTTACAATATATAGTGTTTAACCTTGTATAAATGTGGAATGTATGTGTTTAATCCTGGCTCGGCGAGAGCGGCTACAAGGTCACCTCCACTCAGGCATCCTTCTTCTCTTTACAGCTCAGTGAGGGTTTTATCCAGTTCTGTTTGAATTAGAAGAATGCATTCTTTAACTTGCTACCAAAAATACTGACACTACTTAGTTTTTTTATGCATGTATCTACTTGCGCGGTTAATGGCTTGGTCTGCACAATGGATTAGCCAATAATCAATATGGTAAGACTCTTTTAGATTCAGGTTTGCCATGGTTTGCCATTGGTTTGCAGTCCAAAATGGATAGGGATTTCACAGCCAATGCGAAGATAAGTTTTGACTTTGTTTTTAAAACCCTTATGGGTTTGTACTTGGATATACTAGATTATAGTGTGGCTTCGCAGCCTCTCACATTTCAATGTGTTTGATTTTCCATCCTATTCAGATGTACATTGTGTTTTTTTAGTTATATACAATGGATGCCAATAGATTGGCTTACAACCACGATAATGTTGACAGTTGATAACCTCGGTTAAAAATCCGATTTGTAATTTAATTTCAACATATTAAGTGAATAAGTGGATATTTAGTTACACTTGGATTTCATGATCCTATTGTTGTTTAAATATTTGATCAGTTCGATCTAACCTTGGGTATGGAATCCCAAGTTCAGAGACCATTTGTTTTTATTATGTTTATTGATTTGAAATAGATTTACCTTGCCATTTTATGTAAATTTGTTTAATGTTGGGTTTATAATGCGGATCTCTGAGTTGGATACGTGTTGGTTAACTTATAAAGGATTTTGTTGGAATATTTAGATTGGTCCCAACGGGTATGAATACCCAAGTTCCAACTGATAGAGGTCGTAAATTGATTAATGTTGATTTAAACATAGGTATGAAGATTTTCAATCTAGTTTTTTTATTAAGTGAAGAAACCTTTTGACTCTACTCTTTATATCTATGAATAGTTTATTTGATTCTTTGCAATCTTTTAGTTTAGAGATTATATTCTTTAACTTCTTGTTGGGGTTAGTAAATTTGCGGGTTTACTTGTGATTCTTTATGTAAATTCTTTTGTTAGCCACGATAATGAGATCTACTCTCAAAACATAAATAAAAATTGGAAGAAAATATAAATTAATAAAAATATGGAACAGAGATCAATATCAACTCTATGTGGATAACTTCCACTCCTAGGGGTATAGGATTAGTTTAATATGACTTAGATCTATATACATTTAAAATATATTAAAATAAATTAAAATAAAACATGTAGACATAATTTAAAGTATTAATAAGGTCTACGTTTTGGACATTTTCTTGTTTGACTGAGTACTAGGTTGGTTGGTTGCAGGTTGATTGTGATACTTACATTTCAAAATTTTAGTTGTACTAACATTAGATCCACTCTAATTCGGGTATGGAAACCCAAATGGAGATTAGTTGTGATATATATATATATATATATATATATATGACTTTTAAACTAAGATAATAAGATCTATGATTCTTTATATTCCGTAAATGCATAATAGTTTATACTAAAACATAACATGAAAATATGAAATATGTTAGGAACACATGCATAGTATAATTCCCAATTTAAAATGTATTTACTATTCAAATTTATACATAGTCTAGAAATTATCAATACTAAATAAATAAGAAATTGAGTTGGGATAATTGAAGTTGTCATTCCTCCCAACCAACTCCTAAACTAGCTAAGTCTCACTTGCTCCAGAACCCCGGGCCTGTTTGTTGAACTACAAGGACAAAACCGATCAATGTGCCAAC
Source organism: Pseudotsuga menziesii (assembly GCA_001517045.1). NCBI lineage: Eukaryota > Viridiplantae > Streptophyta > Pinopsida > Pinales > Pinaceae > Pseudotsuga > Pseudotsuga menziesii. Next base: position 633,916 of record LPNX010355114.1, on the reverse strand, counting down.
TTCTCTTTGCATCAACAGATCAATTCCCTGTCCATCGCCAACCTCTTGCTTGCTTGATGGGCATACTATTCTATAGTATTTTCGCCAAAACTTGGCCATTTATGAGCCTCATGCTAAACACTCCACAAAGAGTCTTGGCCTGATTTTGGGGAAGATGCTTCCTACATCACTTGAGTTCTCACTGAGTTCTCACTTGTATTTTCCCCCTGTGGGTCAACAACCACTCTTTCAACTACTATTTCAGTTTTGATTTTTCTCAATATTTTATTATTAAATACAAAAGTCCATTACATGTGTTTTGACTTTCTTGTCAAAATATTTAATAAAAAATAAATATTTCAAATAATAATAAATTAAAATTATTTAGTGTATTACAGGATTCCTCATTTACTAGAAACTTAGTTACATGGCTGCATTGCATCAAACGAAATGAGGAGAGCAACAACGTCAAAGTGATAACCAGACATTTGCAGGCTTCGTGAGATCTAGCTAATTCTCCAGCCATCTCTTGTTTACAACTCGCTAGAGATTTTTCTGAAGGTCGGAAAGAATAACTAACAAGAGGTTGAAGAAAGGACGATTGTATTGTGATCCCGGGGTGTATGGTATTTATTAGTGGCAAGTCCCTCTCCTGGTGGCCTCGTCCGACGAATTCCTGGCGTTATATTAGTCTCAAATTCATCTGCTTAATGGCAATAAGAGAGTACATGTGAAAGAAATAGGCCAAAGCCTGGTTTGTTTGGGGCTATGTGAAAGGAGTACGTTTTAGTCAAAATCTTGGTTTATTTTGCGGGCTCGCGACAGCTGGGATTCCATTGATGTAGGATCCCATGGACCTGTGTTCACATTTGGAACCCGACTTCTTCGGAATTGATCATTCTGTTGGTAGGACTGTATATCCATTCGACCTGTTTGCTTTCTGCGAACCAACCGAGTTAGTTGCATTGACTTTAAGACCTATGTTCTCCACAGCTTTTCCATTTTGAAAGGGAAAAGCTTAAAGCTTTTGACGCGTAAAAATTGGGAAAACGCTTTTGACTGGTAAAAATTCCAATGAATCTTTTCACATAGTAGGATCTATTGATGAGTATCGTGATTTCCATTAGATGAATCTTTTCACATAGCGAAAGATTTCCACGTGGTCTCCTTATGCTGTGTCATTCTGGTGTTGTGATTTTATAAATGAGGTGTGATTTGACATTTTACGTGTTACGATTATTAATGGGAGGATATATATAATAATAAAGTTTAAAATTATACATATTTATTTTATATTTATATTTATTAAATATTGAAAATATTAATTTTACCATGTGTAAATAAAATTAATGATAAAAATTTGATTTTTATTGGTGATTATTATACTGAGTCTAGATAAAATATAATTAAAAACAAATAAAAAACTTAAAAAAAAATAATAATCTTAAAAAACTAGATCTCTCTATGTGCTTGGTGCATTTGGGTTTATGATAGATCTATGATGGTATATATATATATGTTAATTTTTTAACTTTAGTGTAAAATTTATATATTAATGTATTTATATAGAGGTTTATTTTTGTTTATATTGTATTTGCTTATTTGCTTTTTCTTTAAATTGTTAGTAGATATATATGAAGTATAACCAACATTTATAATAAAGCATTTTTTTTTATCTTTATATTTTAATGGTATTGATAAATGAAGGCTTCCATTGACTTAAGGTCCATTCCTCACGGATACTCACAAACACATAAAGGAACACAACAAATTAATTGTATACAATTCTTCTTGCTAAAAATATATACGTTATTGTGTTATATTTTCCTAATGGGAGCTTCAAACTTAGATTAAGGAGCTTTCTTACAATAATTATGGAGCTTTCTAGGAAAGGGACCTCTTATGCTTAAGAGAGTGAAACCATGTTTGGTAGAAATTGTTTGTTTGGTTGTGTAATTTATTGTCCAAGGATCAACATAAACCTTTCTCATGGTTTTGATGCACCTTCAAAGTCCCCGTGGTTTGAAGGAGGGTATTTTAAAATATGACTATGCAAAAGAGGTAGGTTATAAGCGATTAGAAGGAGGTATGAAGGCTCGCAATAACATAGTGGTTAATGTGGGAAGAAGAGGAAGCATGTATTTAAAATTGCCGTCATTGAAAACTAACTTAGTTTCAGCCTTTAGGTGAAGATGTAAAAATGAGCCAGATGGTAGATTTGAGTGGAAATTTGTGCTAGTACATGTGCCAAGGCTTTATACATTGGTAAAATATTAGTTGGTATTCCACTTGAAAACTAAAGAAGATGTTGTTAATATTGTGTGGTTTAAATGGTTCTAAAGTGATGCAACCTAATTTTACCTTGGAGAAATGGATTCCTAGTTTTGACCCCAAATCAAAGAGCAAACCATGCATCCTATGTGTGTAAAACTTGGTTTAGTGTTAGACCTCCATATTGTGGAAGTATTTAGGACTATTGGGAAGAACATAGGCACTTTTTAGAAAATGATAAACATATTAAAGTGGATACCTCACACTAAGTGGCTCATATCCTAATTGAGATTGACTTAAAGGACAATTTGGTAGAGGTTATGGAAATAGAGATGGGAAGCTGATGTTACCTACATAATCACTAAGACTATGTACGAGTACCTTTTAGACTACACGCGATTCCATATATATAGGAATTAATCCATTGAATTTCTCATTAAATTTTATAAGGGGGGATGAAGAAGAAACAATGAGCAAATAGTTCGGTTGAAGGAATGGATGGAGGTATAATGGCTCTAATAGTTTGTAGGGGAAACTGGAGATCAAAAAAAATATTTAACCATGATGATAATATTGGCATGGGTTACAAATTTTTAGTTAGATTCGATGCATATTTAGACTATAATGGGCATGGATTTAGTATGTAATTTGATTATAAAAAATTAATTTTGGGTTTCATTTAATTGGATTTAAAATTTGGGTAAATGTAAATAATTATACATTGTAATAAGGGAATGAGGAAAAATGGAAGAGCATAGGTGCATAACTGTTCAATTCACCCTCTTCTACCAATCTAGTAGGCATAAACGCTTGAGCATTATTGCTTCTCCTCACCCATGACTATCATGGATGTTGGATGTGAAACAAAAAATGGTCATCAGGGCCCCTTTTGGGGGTTTTTATATGTTATACAAAACACTTGAGTGTTATGCATTTTTATAATGCTCAAGCATTATAGAAATACATAACGCTAGAGCGTTATGTGTTTCTATAATGCAATATAGAAATGCATAACACTCTAGAGATATGTATTTCTGTCATGCTCGAGCATTATAGAAATACATAATGCTTAAGATTTTTTTGTTTCCTATCATTTGTATCAAATGACATGACAGAATCAGGTGTTCCTGTGCCTAGTTGAAATAAACACTAGAACATTTTGGTTTTACTTAACTTTCGCACATTTAGTGAAACTAAGATTGCATCTAAAGGTCCCTCAACTTCAGGCAAGGGCCTATTAGTTAATGCAAAAGTGGAGGATAAGGATAGAGAAATCATTTTACTTTATTTCCCACCAAATACCTAGGGTCATTTGAGGTTGAGCATCACCAACTCGTCATCAGGAACTCTAAAACTTGGTGATATGGTAGTTTCTTTTCTAGGATAAGAGTTGAGCTGAAAATCATCTCTCAAATGCTCTAATAGTGAAATCCTAGATGTTAGAGGTCAATTTAGTGAAATGGGTTGACAAGATAGATCACAGTCCATATCTATGTCCAAAGAACCCATAATGAAAGTGATGTGTTGGAATTGTGGGAAGAAAGAGCACTTGAGGAAGGGTTGTTGGAATCTAAAAAAAAAGGAAAAGAAAGATCAACCATCAACTAAATCTAGTACAATAGATTATGAATAGACAACAAAATTTGACTCCTTATATATCTATAACAATATATATCTATTGTATACATTTTGGTTTTGGATTCATGTGCATCTTTCAACATGTCCCCACATAAAGACTAGTTTGTCAAATATCATCCCTATAGTGGTGGGATGGCCTACATAGGTGTAACTTGATCACCCTTTAGAAATTGTAGGGGGACATTAGGATTATGCTAGACGATACCAAAAAAAGGAAATTGTATGATGTGTGAGATGTTCTCTATCTACAAAAGGATTTTCTCCCAATCAAGATGATGTATAAGATAGGGTGTTCTACTATATTTGGTGACAATTGTTGAAAAATTACCAAAGTATCACCAACGGTAGAAAATGGAGAATCTCATTAGAAGTTGTAGCATTTTTGCGGTGATACAATGATAGACCATGTGGGAACACCATACTCAATGAATTTTCTGGATGCAATGTGCGTTGGACATATGAGTGGAAAAGGTTTGAGAATTTCTATGATCGAATTCTGCTGAATTGGATTAAGTTCAATAACTTAGAGTTGTGTGAGCATTATATTTTTTGTAAATAGAAGAGGGTTTGGTTTGACATTTCAAGTTCTAGTAAAAGTTCTTATTTTTTGCAACTTATTAATTAAGCTATAATTGGACCAGTCCCCACTCGGTCTCTAAGTGGTTGTAGGTATTTTCAAACTTTTATAGTTGACTATTCCAGAAGAGCGTGGGTGTATTTTATGAAAATAAGTTAAAATATTTTGATAAATTTAGAGAGTTCAAGGCATGAGAAAATAAATTATTGGGAAAGTCGATTTATGTCTTAGGTCAGATAATGGAGGGGAGTATTGCTCCAAGGAATTTGATAAATTTTGTATGCAATAAGGAGCTAATCACTAGAAGGGTGCTCCATATACTCTGCAACAAAATGGCATGGTTGAAGGATGAATCACACAATCATAGAACATACAAAAAGCATGCTTAACACATACGTGTTGGATAATGGATTCTAGGTAGAGGGTATTAATACAACTACTTGTATTATTAATAAATATACCATAGCTACATTGGATGGATAGGTTCTAGAGGAGGTTCAGTGTGGTGCAGCTAGTTGGTTTCTCAGTTGTGCACCTTTGGCTATAATGCATTTTCTCATGTTCCTAAATAAAATAGGTCCATCTTGACCCAAATACAAGAAAATGTGTGTTTCCTAGCTATGATAATACAATAAAGGGATATAGACTATGGGATCCTACAAACTAGAAGGTAAATGTTAACTGGGACATTAACTTTTCTAAAAAATCTATGCAAGGGAAGGAGGTCAAACAAACACGTAATGCTGTACCTATTGAAGTAGAAATGTGTGAAGATGAAAATAAAAATGAAGATTAAGAGTAACATGTTTAAAAATCGCAACAAAATATATGCATGTCCTAAGAGGAATCTAGAAGGTATTATCCTTATTTTTTGTCTTAATTTTCTTTGTTATCTAACAATTTTGAAACCATTTTCAGGAAAATAGAGAATATGAGAATGTAGATAAATAGAGGAAATGAGGAAATGAAATCACTACAAAATAATGAAATGTGGGAACTTGTGGATCTTACACCTAGAAGAAAGCTTACTAGAAAAAATGGGTGTACAAAGTAATGAAGAATAATGGCAAGTCATTAGAACATTATAAAACTCATTTGGTGGAAAAAGGTTATGTATAAAAGTCAAGTGTATATTTTAATGAAATAATTTCTCGAGTTGTGCAGCTGACTACGGTAATATTTTGACATGCACTTATATTATCGCAAGATTTAGAGATAGAGAAACTTGATGGAAAAAATGATTTCCTACATGATCATCTTGAGGAACATATTTATATGGTTTAGATTGAGTGATATAAAGAAAGTGAAAAATAGCATTTGGTTTGTAACTTTCTAGAAATATCTGTATGGTCTGAAACAAGGACCAAGGATGTGATATAATAAATTTGACACCTTCATGAAGAGCCAATATTTCAGGAGTGACAATAACTATTGTCATACTATAAGAGGTTTTATTGTATTAGTTTTATTATATTTTTATTGTATGTAGATAGTATGTTGATTGCAGGCCTCAACATGAAGAAAATCATTGATCTTAAGGCTCAGTTGGTTATGACATTTGAAATGAAGGAATTGGGAATATAAAACCAATTTATAGTGATGAAGACACATAGGGACAACACAGATATGAAAACCTGGTTAAGTCAAAATTCATAAATAAAAAGGTTTTGTAGTCCTTCAATATGCAAAATGAAAAACCAGTTAACAACCCACTTCATGCACACTTTAAATTGTCTTATGAACATTGTCCTATATAAGTAAGAAGACAAGCTTGTCTTGTGTATTGTATTCATCAACAATAGAGAGCCCCATGTTCTCCATAGTGAGCACCAAATCAGAGATTTCCAAACCATTGGGATTTGTTATAGTTCATGTCGAATCCTTGTAAGGAGCATTAGAGTGTTTTGAACTGGATATTAAGATATTTAAGGGGCACTTCAAGTGTTTCTATTTTCTACATATTGATAGATTTACAAATTAAAGGTTTTGCATATTCTAATTTTGGTGGAGACAAAGATGGACATAAGCCTACTATAGAATATACTTTTGACTCCTACTAGTTTTTCTATAATATGGACATCTAACTTGCATCCAATGGCGTATTTTTCAACTAATGAAGTGGATAGAGTAATTATTGGATGACTTCAAGATGACACACATGAAGGTTATTTTGCATTGTGATAGTCAAACTGTTATGAATCACTTAGTGAAGAATCCATATTTTCCATGATAGCTCAAACCATATTGATATCAAGTGACATATTATAAGAAAAGTGGTGGAAGAAGGTAGAATCTTGTTGGAGAAAATTGATACAGATGTTAATACTGCAAATATGTTTATGAATCCAATAAAGACATAGAAGTTTAAATGGTGCAAAAGTTATTTTTGTTTACTAAAAAAGAGATGAACATAGCATTGGGAAAAACTTAAAAGGAATTATTTTAAATATATTTTTAGAATTATTTTAATTAAAAATCATATTAAAATTTGAGAATAATTTTTCAAATTGTAAAATAATTGGAAAAAAAATATAATTAAGTTACTCACATTCAAAAATATAATTTTAAGAAAGAAAAAATATTGTTTAATAAAAAATTATATAAACATAATTATAAACCAATAAAAAATCGAAATTACATAACATTTAGATTATTTTTTAAACTATAGATTTATTTCATAAAATTAATATATATTTAATTTAAACTATTAATATAATTTTTTATCCTATTTTTTTGTAAGCTAGTATGCATAGAGTTTTGAACTAGTGACTTGACACAAAGAGTGCCTCAACACTACACTCATTCACTATCTGTTCTACACCCTATGGGTTATAAATTTTTTATCATAAATATTATTTATAAAAATGAATTGAATATAAATGTTTAATTGAATATTTTTATTATTGTTTATTTCAAAATTTCATTTCTCTAACCCTATACTAATATAAAAAAGCGTTTCTTAAATTTCTCATTAATGTTTCTACTAAAACTTATGTTAACCAGAGCCACGATGTGGCAATGTCCATAAACTTTGAACCTTGGTAACAAGGTGTTTTAAAATTTAAAAACTACTCATCTTAAGTCATAGATTTGAAAATATTTAGAATAATCACAAATAAAATCTTGAAACAACAAAGTAGGATTTGTCATGATAAGATAGATAGATAATTTAACATACCCAACTATATTTGAATTATTTTGCAACAATTTTTCAACACTTGTATTTATAATGTTGAACGTTACCTCAGCTAAACATTAAAAGAGACATTATAAAAATTATGTCATACTTATCACTTGTATTCTTGACATGCTTCGTTAATTATTAAATTTTAATTTTTAGCTTTGCTAATCTAATTATCCTCAAATCTTATCCACATCGCTAAAATAATTATTGTCAATTCTTGATGAAATCTTTCGTTGTTATTCAATTTTATAATAAAATGATTTATAAACCCAAACTTTGGGTTCGACTTCCCATTCAACATCGATCGATTTGGATGCTCAATCTCTTTCATCGTTAACTTTGATATATATATCCCTAAATAAAAAAATATTTTATATAGAGAATAAACATGAACTGCTCTGACAAGTTTACATCAAAAAACCAATCTTGCAGGCTTGCAACACAGTCTTAGTGTCTCCTATCACAACACAAAAGAACTGCTTTGTCGAGCTTACATAAAAAAACAACCTTGCAGATTTGCAAAAAATTCTTAATGTCCCCTGTCATATCGTTATCAAGCCTTTATGGCTTCTTTCACAAGAGTTCATTAGTTTAAAAAAAACATATGTAGCCCTTTAAATTGCTTCATATCGAAGGGTCGAAACCCCATCTGCTACTTCTTCTATCTCCAGCATTCCCGACTGCTACTCTAGAGCAAGTTTTGAGAGGGTATCAACTTCTTTGTTCAATTTCCTGTATATATGTGCAAAAGATATCCTCCTAAATTGTGATTTCAAATTTTGTATTTTAGCAAGTAAATGTTGTAGATGTGGAACTATGATGTTGGTTCTTCCATTTACCCAATCCACCACAATTTTTGAATTGCCAAAAATCTGTATATCCTGGATTTGATTGTTGAGGGCCACTTTTAAAGTTGCCCATAAAGCCCCAAGTTATGCCCTATTATTAGAATCTTGTCTGATGGCATATTTTACAAGAAAATTTATCTTTCAATAAAAGTGAATGACTACTCTAGCACCTCCCAATGGTGGTTCAACCTGGCTGGCACCATCGAAATAGGCCCATGTAGTTTAATTGTTTATCACAAGACCTCTGATAATTCCTTTTTTAGGTATGATGGTGCTAAGCTTGTGTTCCTCTATCTTATTCACTAACAGGGTGATGGTGATGCCAGGAGGAGTCCAAGTGTTGTTGAAAATAGCTCTATTACGTGCCTCCCATGTACTGTTAACAAAGAGAATAAGGAATTCTTCATAAGGACCTACCCCTTCATCATGCCACCATGTTTTAGGTCATTGCTCCAAAGTAGCATTTTCTCTTTCATGGGCTCTTCCTGCTATTAGCTTTCCTATCATGCTCATCCATATGCTTCCTGCATATGGAAAGAAGGCAAACAAATGAGAATTTGTTTTATCACTCATTTTTCAAAGTGTGCATAATCTTGGTCCTTCAAATCCTCTCTTCTGCAGCACTTCCCATGTCAATAATTTATTTGAAAAGGCTAACCACATTGTGATAATGGTTTTTAGAGGGATTTGTATTTGCCATAACCTTTTCCACCACCATTGATCCTCCCTCACTGTGATCTCTTTTATTGTTACTTCATATCCTAGTTTGGCTGTATACTGTCCTGATTTTGGACTTTTTGTCCAAATTATCCTGTCTGATTCTGAACCTAGATGGATAAAATTAGTGACTAATAAATAGAAGAAATCTATTCCATTGTGCAGGAAGATCTCTTATTATCCTAAGTTCTTGGGCACTTTTCCACTTCCTTCACCCTCTTATGGCCAGACCAGCACATGCGTCTGCTAAAGTGTGAACTCGTTGTGTTCTTAGAAGGTGTAATAAACATGGAGATAGTCTGTAATTTTCACCTGACCCATCCCAAGGATCTTCTCCCACTCTCACTTGTCTTCCATCACCTATCTTCCATGCTATCCAATTCCCCACTAAAGGATAGGCCAAGATCATCGTCTCCCACCCAATTGAGCCATTCTTGAAAGTTTTATCTGAATTTCTAATCCAATCTGTTAGGATGGCTCTAGAGCAGTATTTGGATAAAATGACCCTTCCCCATAGTGATTCATAATTTTGAAAGAATCTCCACACAATTTTTTCTTCTAGAGCTTTGCAAAGCAACTCTAAATTCTTTATGCTCCATCCACCTAATTCCTTTGGCCGAGCTAAGGTCTTCCACTTTACCAGGGGTATTCCATCTGTCTGCTTTATTGTTGTCCACAAGAAGGAAAAACACTTATTTCTTATTTTTGTTATAATTCCCTTTGGTATGTATGCTATGGAGGCCCAGTACACTGGGATACTTTGTAGAACTACTTTTAGGAGAACTATCCTTCCCCCTATGGACAAGAATTGGTTTTCCTAATTGTTTATCCGGCTTTCTATCTTTTTGAATAACCAGACCGAGTCTTGGAAAGAGTAACAATTAGGTTTCAACTTAAATCCTGTGTATTTGAAACCCTCTTCAAGAAGAGTAATTTGATATGGTATTATCTCCCTTGACCTCTGTAGCATATCTTCAGGAAAGTCATTATGGATGATATTGGATTTGTCCATGTTCACCACCATCCTTGTGGCTGTTCTATACTTGTCTATCAGTGCTATAAAGGCCTCAAGGTTCTTGAGAGTTCTTTCACCCAAAAATAGAACATCATCAACAAAGAGTGTGTGTGTAACTTCTTCAGTATTTGACACTTTAATTCCCTTTATTGTCCCTTTTTCTTGGCCTTATGAATGATCCTACTCAGTGCCTCTGCCACCAATAGAAAAATGAAGGGAGAGAGTGGGAAACCTAGCCTTAGGCCTCTTGAAGGTCGAAAAAAATTGGAGGGAGAGCGATTGACTAGAACAACAAAGAAGGTGGACTGTAGACATCCCATAATCCACTCAACAACTTCAAGGGCTACTCCAATTGTCCATCCCACCCTGTCATAAGCTTTAGATAAGTCTAGATTTAATGCAAAGGCTCTTTTCTTTTCCTTTTTGATTGTATGAATTGTCTCCTGGGCCAAGAGAACTGCATCATGAATCTGCCTGTTATTTAAAAAACCAAATTGTTCTTCAGAGATAATTTCACTTAGAACTGGTTTGATCCTCAGATTTAGTATTTTGGCAATGATTTTATAAATCATGTTGTAGCATGAGATTGGTCTGAAATCATTACAGGATTGAGGTTTTTGTTTTTTAGGAATCTATGTCAGAAAAGTTGAGTTTAATCTCCCCAACACTTTCCGCATCCCTATGATCATTGGAGGAAATTTCAACTCAAAATGGGCCTCCAAAAAAAAAAAAAAAAAAATTTATTAATTTTGGAGGAAGAAAATAAAAAAACTACTTTTTTGTTTATATTTTTGACATATCTCCCCATGTTTTTACTCAAATTTCGATCGGGAGAGCTCGTTGGATGCGGAATTAAATTCTGCATCCAACGAGTACCCACTCGGCATACTTTTGACGGACCCCTCTACCCCAAAAACAAGAAATACCTGAAAAAACGTGATGATGATGTCAAAAGTATGCCGAGTGGGTCATCGTTGGATACATAATTTAATTCCGCATCCAACGAGCTCTCCCGATCGAAATTTGAGTAAAAACACGGGGAGATATGTCGAAAATACAAACAAAAAAAGTAGTTTTTTTTTTATGATACCTATCCCCAAATTTATATTAAAAAAGTGTTTAATACTTATACAGTATTTCAAATATAAAGCAATTTCATTGGCTAGCACATGATGACATGGAATTTGAGTTAAAGTTAAAAAGGTCCATTTTGAGTTGAAATTTCCTCTAATGTCTCTAACCACCTCTAGAATGTCATTTTTCATCATATCATAGAAGACAAGGTAAAATTCCAGGGTAAAATCATCAAGCCCAGGGATTTTTCCTTTTTGAAAAGAATGTAATGTATATCTGAGTACCCACTCGGCATACTTTTTTTAGTTATTTCTTGTTTTTGGGGTAGCGGGGTCCATCAAAAGTATGCCGAGTGGGTACTCATTGGATACAAAATTTAATTCCGCATCCAACGAGCTCTCCCAATCATAATTTGAGTAAAAACACAAGGAGATATGTCGAAAATACAAACAAAAAAAGTAGTTTTTTTTACGATACCTATCCCCAAATTTATATTAAAAAAATGTTTAAGACCTATACAATATTTCAAATATAAAGCAATTTCATTGGCTAGCACATGATGACATGGAGTTTGAGTTAAAGTTAAAAGGCCCATTTTGAGTTGAAATTTCCTCCAATGTCTCTAACCACCTCTAGAATGTCATTTTTCATCATATCATAGAAGACAAGGTAAAACTCCAGGGTAAAATCATCAGGCCCAAGGATTTTTCCTTTTTGAAGAGAATGTAATGTATATCTGATTTCCTCCTCTGAAATTTCCTTGGTGAGTTCTTCATTCATTAGTTCGGTTATCATTCTTGGAAAAAACCCTGAAACTTCTAGAATCTCCTGAATAAGGAACCCTTATAGTTCTTTGAAGATATTTTGAAAAAATCCTATCCCTGATGCTGCTTTCTCCTCAAAGGTGTGCACCAGGCTTCCCTCTCGATTTTTAATTTCACAAATAGTGTTTATATTTCTCCTGTGAGATGCATAGTTGTGAAAAAAATTGGAGTTCTTGTCCCCTGCCTCAAGCCACAAAGCTCTGTTTTTTAGGCGCAATATTTTTCTTCATTCTCCAGAAGCATTTCTTTTTTGCTCTCTAAATATTTTATCCGTTTAGTTTCCTGATGACTGAACACTCCATTCTCATTTCCTTGAAATAATACCTTTATAAAGTTTCTTCTACTTCCTTCAATTCTTTTTGAAAAGAGGCCTTATGTATTTTATCCCACTCTTTGGAGATTTTTTTCCCTAGTTAGATTGTCTGCAAACTGTTGCATTGTAGTATGATTCAGAGTTCTTCTGATGGGCCTCCAAGGATTTTGAATTTGAACTTTATACTGTTCATCTTCCAAACAAAGAGGGTTGAATTTAAAAGGGGATGGTGGTTTCTTATCTGGAGGTATTACTAGCAAAGAGATAGGTCTATGATCTGAATTCCCCCCTATCTCTACTATAGATTTTAGGGTTAGGTTTTCACTTAACATGTTTTCTTTAACCAAGAATTGATCTGTTCTTTTAGATATGGCTTGTGGCCCTCCTCTCTTATTCTGCTAGGTTGGTTCAAATTTAAGGGGAGGAATATCCACTAACTACTCTCTTGCAAAAAAGTTCAGGAAAAAAGGAGACAAAGCATCTTTCCTTTCATTTTCGCCCCAAACTTGTCTAGCTGAGAGGATTAGATTTATATCCCCCCCTAAGATAACATTTGGTTGATTCATTGCACCACTAAGACTGAAATTTTCCCAGAAGACTTTCCTATCATAAAAGGGTCCATACACATTTAGAAATGTGAAATCCATCCCTGTTTCTTTGTCATTTAGTTTGGTTTCTAAGACCGAATCAAGTTTTCTAGAAGCATTTTTCTTCAAAACTGGGCTCCAAGCTATTAGTAAACATCCATAGTGACCTTCAACATCTAAAATTTCCACTTCATAATCTTTGAGTATCACCTTAATTATGGTTTCTTCTTTAGAACCTTCTAGCATGGTTTCCTGGATCATTAAAAATGTAGGTTTGAGGTTGTTGAGCAACCTTTTAAGGGTAGTTTTCTTAGAGGTCCCCCCCAACCCTATTGAGTTGCAATAAAGTAATAGCATCAGGTACCCTCTTCAAGGGCTAATACTCTAAGAGCTCGTTTGAGAGTATCTTGTTTCCCTTGTTTTACATCTAAAGCATCCGAACTTGTGCCTTGGAGAGTAGGGTTTTTCTGCCTAATCTAGGTTTTTGTGAAGATTTGAGTGCCAATCCTCTAGAGGAGACCCCTTCGTTTGTTTGATCTAAAGAATATCTTCGAGACCTAAGTTCATAAAACCTTAGTAAAGTCGACTTTTTTATTTTTTGAAAACATAGGCTGTTCTTTTAAACGGGAAACAGTTAAAATAGAGGTGACCTGCTTAGGTGTAGAGGAAGGTGTACCTTTGTCCTTTTGTGATGAGCCCACATCCCAAACCTTAGTGTATGTTTGGGGAATGGGATGACTTTTCCAGCTTCGTTCTTTTTTTTCCTTACCGACACTGTTACCATCTTCCGCATTTGAAGACCCTGTCACTTTATTTTTACCATTACCACCCTGCTTGGCTGATATGATGTCCTCCTCCGGAATTAATATTTTTTTCCTTTATCTTCATTGTATCGAGGTGCTTCTTGTGTGGCAATCCATTTACCCTCAACCTCATTGCAACCAGAATTCTCTGCGTCTTTGTTTATTGGTTTTACTTTTTACACCCATATCTTCTTATGATTTGGCTTTATGGGAATTTTAGGGTAGTCCTTCTGCATGTGACCGACTTCCCTGTAGTTGAAACATCTGAAAGAGATATTTCAGTAGTCCAACCTCTTCCACTAGCTACTTCCATGTAGCACAATCTTGAGCTCCTCATATAAACCATCCCTCAAGTCCATTTCAACCAGAATTCTGGCACATATCTAGTCTAATTTGGTTTCTCAATTATCCTCCAAAGTTATGAACTTCCAAAGTCTGCTTCCAAAGGTTTCAAATATCTTAGGTTTCCAAAAAACCACCGAGAGTCCTCGTAGGATGACCCATATATTCTACACATTATGTGGCTCTTTATAAGCATTGAAGTCTACCATCCAATTTCTGAGAATTAGACCTGATGGACCCCAACGCCGGTTCTGATTTAAAAGATTGCTATTATCTTCCATGCTACGAGCTCTGATTAAGAACCAGCCTTAGGGGAGCATGTATAAAATTGGTTAGTAGCCTACGAGACTGGCCCAATTCACCGAAATACAATGTTACAGCGAGGTTCTTGAGGTTTTCTTTCCACAGAACCGCCCTACTAGAGCTCGCATCAAAAATTCTGGAATTTAGTCAAAGTTGATATCTTTTCCTACAATTAATTTTGGACTGTATTTTCGATCCTTCATCTCATGCCATTTTTTGGATTGTGCATTCGTCATCTTCGTACTCTCCTTCTCAGTCGAATTATGGATCTGCGTGGGTTTTGTTGATGTGTTTTTCCAGAATTGTTTTCCTCCTGTGACATTTCCCTTGATCATGCGGACTAGACCTCTTCTTGAGTGTAGACAACCATTCCATCATCCCTGTCCTCACCATAATCAAGCTTTCGATGCCTTCCTTATTCTCACGGCTCATCCTTCGCTACCTTAAAAACTGTAAAAAATTAAGAATGTTGCGCCTCTCCCTTCCATATATATATATATATATATATATATATATATATATATATATATACTTGGGTGTCGATGCAACTATTTAAACAATACAACATACATTCATAAATATATACTTCCATGCACTTAAGGTTTGTGATGGTATATGTTTACGGGTTGATTGATTATGTTTCATCATCATTTCAGTTGTGTTTCAGATACACCATTGGTAGTGAAGTTCTTCATTGTTATATTGCATTGTGTTTTTTAACTAGTTTTTGTGTCGAAGAGGCACATTCTACAGTTTAGTGGGGAGAGATATGTAACTCCTTCAATATTCATCCTAGAGTTGATAAGTGTCCTTTTTAAATAATAATAAAATGTTGTCTCAAATTAGAGTTAAAACATTTAGAAGACATATATATAAAAAAAAACACAAATTAGATAAAT
>LPNX010355114.1:591942-610142 GCA_001517045.1 Pseudotsuga menziesii | reverse complement strand
ATTGCATCCTTCAAGGAGGCAATCTCTTTCTTTGAACTTCCTATAATCAGAAGGTCATCCACATACAAGACAATAATCATCAAATAACAATGAATCAGCTTCAAATATACATTAGGATCAGACATGCATTGAACGAAACTTAGTGATAGAAAAAAACCATCAATCTTGGCATGCCAAGCCCTAGGGGCTTGCTTGAGCCCATACAATGATTTCTTTAACCTGCACACTAAATATGGATTAGAAACAAACCATTTAGGTTTCTGCATGTAAATATATTCAGTGATATCTCCATTTAGGAAAGCACACTTCACATCCATGTGATGTACCTCCCATTGATTCGAAGCTGCAATGGATAGAGTTAGCCTTATGGAGTCCATCTTTGCCATTGGTGCAAAGGTTTCATTGTAGTCAATACCATGTACTTGTGAGTAGCCCTTGGATAAAAATATTTCCTTATATTTCAAAGGTGAACCATCAAAAGCAAACTTATTCTTGAAAACCCACTTACATTGAACTAGCTTCCTCCCTGGGGGAAGATCAACCAGTTCCCAAGTGTTGTTCTTTTGGAGTGAGCAGAATTATTATTTCATGGTTGTTTGCCATATTGGATAATATTCTGCATCTTCATATGTATTTGGATCTGATTCAACCATAAAATAGAACTTCTCAGCAAATAGAGGATCTTTCACACAAAGGGCACTCTCAAACTGAGATCTAGTCCTCCTAGTGTCACTAGGATTTCCAACTAGTTCCCCAGCTGCATGAATGGTATTTGCTGCCAATTTTGGTCTTGTAGGAATATTAGGATCTGCAATGAAATCATCATTATCAAACATATCAGAATCAGCAAACTCATTAGTCTCTCCACTTACAATCAACGGATCTGGTGGTGAAGAACAGTCTCCAACTTCAACTGCTACTAAAGGCTCTTCTTGGAACTGAACACTTATTTCAATGAAATATTTGTTAGTGCTCAAGTTGATCATCTTGTACCCTTTTGAATCTTCAAAACACCCAACAAATAGGCACTCTTGGATTTGAGGCTGCAAAGTCTTCCTCTTTTCAGTTGGAATTCTAGCCCAAGCCTTTGAGACAAAAATCCTGAAATGGGTCACATCTGGCTTGTGCCTACTCCAAGATTCGAAAGGAGTCATACCATAAAGCTGCTTATGAGGTACCCTATTTTGGATGTAGGATCCACAGTTTATATCCTCGGCCCAAAACTTTGGTGGCAAAGTCTTAGCCTCCATCATGCAGGTTGCCATCTCCTTCAGTGATCTGTTCTTTCTCTTAGCAACACCATTTTGTTGTGGTGTGTAAGGGATTGAATGTTGCATCTGAATACATGCATATTTAAAATACTAAATGAACTCAAACTTGACATACTCACCACCATTGTCAGATCTGAGGATCTTAAGTTTCCTCCCATACTGGTTTTCAACCAAGGCTCTAAAGACTTTGAAGAGGTAAAAAAATTCAGACTTATGCTTTAGGAAGTAAACCCAACAATACCTGGAAAAGTCATCTATGAAGGTCAGTGCATATTTGTCTTGACTCATGGACATATGAGGGAATGGACCAGCAATGTCACTGTGGATCAGCTCAAGAGGTGCAGAGGTTCTCTCATGACTAGCTTTCTCATACTTGTGCTCTGGGTGTTTTCCTAGGATACATTCTTGACAGACTCCCTTAGAAAACTTGATCTTTGGTAACCCTATGACCATATCGCTTTCACTCAAATAAGAAAGATACTTGTAGTTAATATGGCCAAATATTTCATGCCAAAGGTTTCTTGCTTCATTAGCATGAATCAGAAGAGCAAAGGGGTTTGAGTAGGGTAGAAAATGGGAAAACTTGTATACCTTTGAAGTGTGATCTACAACACCTTTTGCTATGAATTTACCATTCGAAATCTTAGTGATTTCAACATCATCATGGGAAAATATGACCTTCTTTGGAGACCCAGTATGAGTCATCTAATACATTGACAAGAGATTAGAGGCAAGACCTGGAACATATAACACATTATTGAACTTACCATGGTCAAGATCAATCCTTCCCTTTCCCAAACTGTTAGTGAGAGAGTCATCTCCCAAAACTATTGGTGGACCTTTTGACAAGAGAAGAGAATATCTCTTTTGTTGAAACCATATGTCTAGAAGCTCCAGATTCTATGATGAATCTAGGTGAGCTTGATGTGCCAGCAACCAAGGCATGTACTCTCTCTTTGTCCTCTCAATTTGATCCTCCTTCCCTCTTCTTTGACTAATCAGGAAGGGAGATGTTATTCTTCTCCAGGAGTTGGGTAAACATGTCAATTTTCTTTTTCATACAAGAGATCTCAATATGATAGCCCTTACTACAGTATGTGCACTTGTTCATTTCTCCTTTGTTCTTCTTCTTCTGGGAGTTCTTCTTGGAACCTTGGGGATCCTCTTGAGACTTGTTCTTGTACCTATTTTGCTCAGGTGGATTTTTATCTTTTTTCTTTCTTTTTGAATCCACCCTTGAATATCCAACAACCAAAGATTGTTCTGTGGAAAGTTTGATGGTGCCCATCATCACCAACTTATCTTATTCTTGTGTGAGGAATTCCATGAACTCTGCAAGCTTAGGCATCTTCTAGGCTTGAGCTATCAACTTGGTGGCATGGAAGGTCAAAGAAAACAATGAATGGTCAGGAAAAACCTTAGAAAGTATGGCCAAAACTAGTTTCTCTTCCTTCTTTTCGATTCCACACTGTTTCAACTACAAAACAAGGGCCTTAAACTTGGAAAAGTAGAGTTGTAATGATTCAAAGCTATTGCGACTCAAGGAGATCAGCTCATTCTTGATTTGATGTCCTCTCATCTCATCTGTCTTTCCAAAAATATCTTCTAGATTCTCCCACACTTCATTAGGTGATGTCAATCCATCAATATGGAAGAGATGGTCTCTTGAAATGCTAAGACACAAAAGACCATAGGCCTCATCCCTCTTGTTGTGCCATTTAATTTTATCTGAAGTTGCATTGGGCTCTCCTTATGTTTCCATAGTAACCCTATAGAGACCTTTCCCTCTCAAAAATATCTCCATCTCAGTTTTCCACTCAAATAAATTGAATGGAGTCAAGATGATCTTCTGAGATTGGTCCATAGCTCAAAAACTGTGCCCTCCAGTCAGCAGAATGCGCTCCTAGTCAAGATGTAAAACCTGTAATAGCAATAAGAAAGGATATAAATCAATCTAAAAAGGTTCTAATACCATGTGGAAATTGAACCCAAGTGATAGAACAATTACACTCACAAAATTGCTAATCAAACATGCAAAATTAACACCAAAGGAGACTGAAATTGGAGCATAACACTAATCTATATTAAATAAGTGTACAATAGCCAAAATTATGAAGTAATCGGCTGCTGAAATATATAATTACATGAGATATTCGAATTCATAAGGATGCCATTAAAAAAGGTAAAAAAGCAGGCTTACTAAATCTAGTCAAATCCCCCATAGGTGCATAAAGCAATTTCCAAATCCACCAAGATGCTCACAAATTGGATAAGTCAAGTAGGAAATCTAAAGAGGGATGGAAAGAAAACTCATACATGCTTTTATTAGGAGAAAAGGAGGGAGGATGATGTGGGAAAAAAACAAGTCAACTACACCTAGTCTAGCTTTTCCTTTTGCCTTAAATCTCAATAAAACATGAATCTTTTTAGAAAAAAGAAGATATGCACTTTGGAGGATTTGGAATAAATAATACATGATAAATATGGTTTCCATTATGTTTCCCAAGTGCTCCATGACTCAGTTTTAGCAGGTGTTGACTTCTAGGACCTGTAGAATGCAACTAGCATAGAGTGGAATCTAGGAAACTAGGTAATAAGACAAAGATAATTAAAATTAATGTCTAAGGTAGGTAACCATGGGTTGATTATTATAATATCATTTTTAACTCCAAGATTGAACAAGTAGATGTGTGTTCTATCCTGCATCGTCACTGGACTAAAATTTGATTTAAAGACTCCATGGTTTGTTCTTGGGATCCTCTCCATGTTAGGATTTCTTAGGATACAATCTTACCTTTTGATGCTAGCCATTGTACAACTCTACTAATTTGGTCAATATGCTTTTTTTTTTCTTTTGAAACAAATATATAGTGATCCTTCTTACTGAGTAGATCCCTGTAGAGTTCAGATGAAAACATGTACTTTATCATCTTAACGTTTAACTAGACTGAATATAAAGGCTTCCCTAATGAATATAGATTCTTCAAGAGAAACATCTGCTTGCCACTAAGGGTGTCTTTCCACTTGTCTTCTACAATAGTTCTCATTGGTTATACTAGGATCTTAACCCAATAGGATTTAGCTTTTCCCATCCCAAATTCGTTGTTGATCATGTCTTTGTTCAGAACTTGAATTTTCTTAAAGTGTTGGTGCCTAACCCAAATCCATTGATCTTCATGAATTCTTGGTCTCTTTATTTTCAATGTCCCGTGTTTTTCATTTCATTGTGTTGTTATAGATGCTCAAGCCTGTTAATTGGGTTAAAATTTCCCAAATACTTTCCCTTTTATATTTTGTTTCAAAGATCATAAATCAGGTTCTCCTACTCATTTTTTAGTGTATTCTTCTTTTTACCTTGCAAGTTGTCACTTATTTTCCTCAGTTGGTCTCCCTATGATAATAAGGTGATATACTTTCAGGTTCCCGACATGCTAAAGATTGATCTTTGATAAATGAAAATTGTTGCTAGGATTTAGTGTTGACTTCCTGCAAACTAGGAATTTATTCATCCACTTGTAATGCCACCTTATGAGAGTTTCTTGATTATCATTCCTAAATCCTTCTAACTGATTAGTTTGTAATGATTTTATCAGTTATCATTCCCTAATCCTTCTCACTGTTGTTTTTATCATTCCCTAGTCCTTATGACTACTCTTTTATAGTATGGAGATTAGCATTTTCAAATCTTACTCTTCCTAATTATGTAGATAAGAAATTTTTAATATTGTAAAATCAATTTGAACTAGTTGTCTCATGATGGAAAGGTGTAAAAATTAAAAAAATCATAGAATGTTTTTATCCATTTTGTATTGTATACTTTCCTTAAATATGTTGTGGAATTGTTTCTGCAATAAATATGTGTGGTTCTAAATTCAAACATGAATTAGCTTTGTACATGGATTGTGCTAGACATAGGTTGGATGCTAACAAATCATATGGTTCTAGAGTCGTGTATTACCTTGTAGTTTGTGGAAGGATATGTTTATAGTGTACTAAGTTCACTGATTATATATTACTTTCTCCCCAATCTCATCATTTCATATTAGAGTGTGCAAAATGCCAGTTTTTCCCATTACTTCTCACCTCCTCCTTTGCTTTGGCTCTGGTTGGTACTTGCTTTGGAGAACTTAAGTTTCCCTACTACACCTGTATATAGACTAGCTCATAGGTAAGAGTCATACATAAATTAGTAAGAGTATTGGAAGTATTGTGATCATTGTGAGTCCATTTATTTACTATGTATCTTGTCAAATTATAGTTGTAATAGTACTTCCTCTACATTTCAAGTTTCTTCTTATGTTGAAACAATGTCGTGGGATTTTGGGATTTTTAGCAAGAATGAGTCCAATTTTTTTTTTTGGATCTTCTCAAAACTCAGTTGTGTATAATAATTCCTTCAACATGTATTTCCTCATGCCAGATAGGCATTTCCTCTTGACTAACATGCATATTCTTTCATGATCGGTGTGCATTTTTGTCAACTTGCTTCACAAGTATCTTAAATTAGCACAACAATTGATAAATTAAATTGTCAATGTTGGTAAGCGTAGCATGCCTGACTCAACCAAACATCAAAAATAAAAATAAATTATTGGTACAACAAATAATAAAGAGAATGGCGCAACTAAAGATGGTCGAAAGGATGGAGCATTTGCTACCCCTACGCGGCTTTCAACTTTAGTCATGGGCATTTCTTCATGCCTAGCTGTCATTTTATTAATGCTGCATACATTTTCGTTCATGAGTGGTGGGAATTTCCATAGTTCAAGCTTCTTCTTATGTTGCAAGCGTGTCTTGGGATTTTGGTAGTTTTGGAAAGAATGAGTCCAATGTTTTTTGTGTGGATCTTATCAAAACATAGTTCTAAATACTAAGTCCTTCACCATGCATTTCCTCATGCATGGAAGGTAGTTTTTCCTGCTTGGAAGTCATTTTCTCATTCATGGAAGGAATTTCCTCTTGACTGGAAACCATATTTCTCCATGCTTAACGTGTAGTTTTGTCAAATTACTTCACAAATATCTTAAAGTAGCACAATAATTGATAGATGAAATTATCAATGTTGGTTGGTAAGGGTAGCAATCTTAACTCAACCAAACATCAGAAATCACAATCATAGATTGGGGCAACAACTAATAAGGAGAATAGTGGAGTTGAAGCTGGTGGGAAGGATGGAGCAACTATTGCCCCTACATGAATTTCAACTTCACACCCTAGCATTTCTTCATGATTTATATCGATCATTTTCTGAATGCTGCATACATTTTCCTTCATGAGTGGTTGGCATTTCCATAGTGCAAGCTTCTTCTTATGACGAAAATTTGTCGTGGGATTTTGGAAAGAATGAGTCCAACTACTTTCGTTTGGATTTTCTCAAAACTCTATTATGAATACTAATTCATTCACAATGCAAGTTCATTTTATGGCGCCATTGTGTCTTGGGAATCTATGAGTTTTAACAAGAGTGACCCCATGGTAGTTGCCCCTATTCAATCCTTGTTTCTTATAATAGGGAACATTGTCATAATTTTGGGAATATTTACTCCACATTTTTCATTGACAGCCTATTCTATTGTGAAGTAAAGTTTCTTTTCGCAAACTCTTTGAAATTTCACCACGAAAACCATCCCTTGCTTAGAATACAATTTCTGGCTCTTCATAGTACAACACCAATAAACTGTTGTGGAATGTATTGGTTAAGGCATAGGATCCTTATGATTTTGTCTACAAGACATTTCTAGAATTCTACTTGGTTCCATTTGCACCATCGCCTTCTATTTTCCCTACCTGTTGTTAGAGCTAGATTTCTTAGCAACCAAACCTACAAGCCTTGCCTCATTTCACTACTTGTCTTTTTTATTGCTTTCTTGAACTAATAGTTTTCCAATATGATCATACATTATTATAGGATGGATTTAAATCCCTTTACCTTCTTTCCTTCCATGATTTTTAGACCAACTTCACATTTTGTACGAGAATTTTCACATTCTTGTTAAGTTGTTTTCCATTTTATATCCTTGCATGAAACTAAGCTTCAACTTTGTTTTGGACAAAATAAACACACATACTCTTTAACTGTAGGTTTTAGTAGTTAATACTGCCAAAATATAAGGACCCTCTTCTCTCTCGTTGAACATAAACTTCACTCTTTTTTATGTCTTTAGTGAGCATCTTAATAAGTCACTCTCTCTGTCATTTTATTTTATCAAACGTTTTCTAGTTCTACGATCTCAGTAGATTCTATCCAACAATATTTCTACAAGTTCATGAGTCTCATTTCTATAGAATTACAATGTAGGCCAACTAGATTTACTCCATGCTTCTTGGTGATGTGAACATTCATGATTCACTTTTAACAAAGATATGTCTTTAATATTCATTTTAATTGCAAACTTACTAAATCAAAGTGCATACCCTTTTTTAAGACTATTTCTACCATTCAAACTTCATAGAAGTTCCCACCCTTCATGTCTTACATTGAAGACGAGGCTAAAAACAAAATATATTCCTTGAGTACCACTATGTACACTAGATTTCAACATTAGAATGACTAAAAGGTCCATGTATGAACATCCACTCGAATCACCCACGAAGTTTATCAAACTATTTATATTTATATCTTACCTACTTTCCTTCCTTATAGGTCTTGTGTTAACATACTTTACATTGATTTCAAAGTATCCTATTGTTCAATGGGTGCTTCCTGATGGGTATGGTAACCCTAAAGTTCGTAAATTGGTAGTCAAGAATGTGTGTGTGTGAGATTGTAAACCTACTTTCTCTATAGGACCTCCTCTTTGAAAATAAAAGCTTATTAAAATGTTATTAAAAATGGTCATTTAGGAATTTATTTCTAAGTATTGTTGTAAGTGATTTAACAATTCAATTATGCTTGATTAATCAACTCCTTATGCATGGGATTATAACTTGCTAGTATGATTAGTTTTTTCAACACAACTTATTTGATTAAATAATTCAGTTATGAATGATTTAAAAACTCAGTTAAAAATTTGGCTCATCATTTCCCTTCCTTGTAAAACTTGTTGTTGCTTTCCTTGAGGTACAACACCAACTCAATTTTAATTCCCTAAATGATCTACATGCTTTGTAACATTGTCTATGAACATGTATAATTGTGAAGAAAGATTATATTGCACTGATACTTTGTTGATGCAGATTTTTTTTCTTTCAACTTCCTTTTGGACTTCTACTTATGGAGAAATGCTTTTCTCCTTTTAATTATGAAGTAATATTTTAAAAAAACATGTTCGTTGTTTCCCACTTAGATATTCTTAGAGTATGTGTATTATTCTAATGCCTATTGTCTGATCTTTTATTTTAAATTATGTCTTGTAGTGTATATTGGTTATTTTGGCTCATACTCTTTTGTTGTTTTAATGTAGTTTCCAAACATTATAAGATGTTGCTTAAATATAGGCTAGAAGATAAAGATGCAAAGAAGGAAAGGAATTTGAAGAAATCCGAGGCTAAGGTAGAAGAGAAGATTGTTGTGCAATGTGGAATTAATCATGTAACTTACCCCTTCGAACAAGGATTGTGATTGTAATTGTTCACATATCTATGATATGAATTTCCTTAAAGGTATCGAATTTTGGGGTTGTTAAGTGTTGTGTATGCGGCTTTAGAAAATTTTGAGACTTTATTTGTCCTTAGTTTTTTTAATTATCGTTTATATTCTTTCAAAGTAAAGCTCAAGTGGTAGTTATTGCACATGATGTTGATCCAATAGAGTTGTTAGTATGGATTCCTACACTTCGTATAAAAATGAACATATAATATGCAATTATAAAGAAGAACGCATGCCTTTGACCAATATGCATACTTGTAATCTTTGTTTCATGGAAAAATTTACAGAAGTTCAATTTCTAAGTAATGTGTGATTGTGTTTCGTAGACAACTAATATGCATAGATTTTCTATTGTGTAAATATTTATTGTAGATTGTGCACAAAAAGATAACAAATGTTGTGTTCTTGGCTTCTGGTAAAAACAAGGACAAAATGAAATCTAGGAAAATTGTTGAGGGAGTAAAGGTGTGCAATTACATTGTTATCAGTAGGTATGTTTTATTCATTTATCAATGCTATATAAATAAAAATTGTATAGCTTAGTAATAAATTAGTACTCTTATTGCAGGCTAATTTAAATGACAAGTTTGATGAATACCAAAGATAAAAGCTCATGGTCAAAGAAGAAACACAAAGGCTCACTTAATATTAGTTCCTTGGAATATTTTTTCCAGATTGAAAATTTTATTGAATTGTGTTTTTACAATTTTTTTCAATTTGATTAATATGTATAGAAACATATTAGAGTTTATACTAAATCTAAAGCTAACTTTATCTTTGACCTCATTAAAAAACAGGGAAATTTTGCAATGGTGTATATTGTTGAGTAAAGAAAATTTCATACATATTTAGTGGCCTTATATACTTACCGACTTTTTCTAGGTTGTGATGATGATATTTTGATTTTCTCAGTTGTTAATGTTGTTTATATTTATTGTCATCTACTTTTAAGATTTTGAATTTTTTTTATATCTACTATACCTATATCTTGAATTAACAAGAGTCATGTTAGAGAATCATACCACCTAGTACCATGGTCATATACACCTAGGACACATTTTCATTTGTCTTGTACTTATGTCATATGGTCCAAACCTTGGTTATGTTGGTCTGGCAAGGTATATGGGGGTTTTGGACTCATTAATGGAACCAAGAACCCTACTTTTGGTCACATAAGAGAATGATCACCCTCATTAATGACACTTCAGTCCCTGGGGCACTCCTATTCCTTAAAAAAGGGAACTGGTTTGACCAGAGGCACCCATGCATGTATTTGGGTGTTTTTTTTCTCTTTTGGACAATTAATTGTTTCCTAGAGCCAATCCCACTCACCCATGCACTCCACAACACTTATCCTACCCTCATTTATGTCCTATAATTCTTCACCCACATTCACATGGACATTCATGACCGTTTGAGGTGGTTTGGGAGCTTATTAGTCAACCTAGGAAGGTTTGAGGTCCAATTTAAGCCTGCAACATGTATGCCACCAATTTTCCTCCTAAGGCTAATGATTTTCTCCCATTGTATTATAAATATGTACCACACATATTTACATGATTTACATTAATAGAAAGTTCAATTATTGGAACCATCTTTGTGTATTAATTTTGCTCTTTTCACTATTTTTCTGCATAGTTTGTGAATATCTTGAGTTGTGAGGATTCCCTTAGATCCTATATATTGTTGTGAATCATATTTTCACATGGTATCACAGCTATTTATTTATGAAATTCAAATTCAGATAGTTTGAGTTGCATTTTAGGGCCTCCTCCATAAACATTGGAGTGTTTGCATTACAGGTAGTTCTGGTGTCTTTCTTAGCTCAGTGCATAAGAAGAAATGGAGTAGAGTCATTTATTTCTTACCCCATTCAATTATTTTGACTGGAATGCCAAAATAGTGATCCAGTTGAGGTCGAAAGTCCTCTACAGAGTAACAATGGGAACTAAGACTGAGCCCAACTATCTTGTGGAAAAATAAATGTACTTCAACAGACTAGATGAAGCATTCATGATGCTTTGCCTTAGTATTTCAAGGGAAATTATCTTAAATGTATACATTATTAGCACACCCAATGAATTTTGGCTCAAGCTCGAGTCACTATTTCAGAATATTGATGAAATGAGAGGACACCAAATCGAAAATGAGTTGATCTCATTGAATCCAACTCACTTTGAGACAATCCATGATTTCTTCACAAAGTTCAAATCATTGGTGCTTTAGTTGAAATAATGTGGCATCAAGAAGAAAGAATAGAAGTAGATCTTATCTATCCTTTCGAAGCTAAGTCTTGAGTATTCCGTGTTTTTCTTGACATTCCATTTAGGCAAGATGACAATTCAAAATTGGAGAATGCCTCTACTAGTAGACTTCATGGAATATTTGACTCAGGTAAAAGAAAAATTAGTTCAAATGGGTACCATAAAATCCACCAAGGATCAAGCCCTTTCTACAGGTGTGTTGAATCAAACCAAATTCAAGCAGAAAGCCAAGGATTCGAAGTAGCAAAGAGTGAAGGAGAAGAAGCATTTAGATGTTGAAAGCTCAAGTTCAACTGATGCAGATTCGAAATCCAAGAGGATGAAGAGTAAGAGAGAGAATCCAAAATGTGATTATTTCAAAGTTCCAAATCACGAAAAATATTGCTTCAAAAGTAGTATGGACATCATGACCAAGCTCCTTGAAAACAACAATATTGATGTTCCATATTTTGCAAGAAGAGAGGAGCGCAAGCTCTCCTTGGAGCAAGAAGATGGTAAGCGCTTGTATGCTTTGGGTGCTATGGATAAACATGTTTTCATATATATTTGTTTCTAATTTATAGTCAGATATATCATACTCTGAAAACTCCATCCTTTCATTTAAAGAAACTCCAAACAGTTCACCAAAGCTTCCTAAAAAAACTAGTCATTTTTTCACTAGTTTTTTACTTGTCTTCTGAAAGCTCTTTCCCAATCCATTCAAATCATTCATATTCTTATTATGAAGGTGATATGCAGTTTTATATGTAGGTTATGACAATCATAAACTCATTTCCTCAACCATTTGATTCCCAAAAAACCCAAAAACCCTCAAGTTCGCTAGTTGGAAAATATCAAAATTGCATTGTTTCCAATACTATGTCACTTGTGTATGTTTTTTTTATGTCTTGCATACATTAATTGGTTGGAAATCCATGTCATTGGCCTTAATGAGACTGTTATTCCACATGTATGGACTTGTTATCAACACCTATGGTTCAAATTTCAAATCTCCATACCATCCAAGTTCGCTCAACTATCAATGTGATCTAGTTGCTCACTCCTTTCCCACTATGGACCCATTCGCTCATGGAGACAAT
This sequence comes from Pseudotsuga menziesii, assembly GCA_001517045.1. Lineage (NCBI taxonomy): Eukaryota > Viridiplantae > Streptophyta > Pinopsida > Pinales > Pinaceae > Pseudotsuga > Pseudotsuga menziesii. The sequence goes on along the minus strand of LPNX010355114.1, from coordinate 597,940 downwards.
ATACCTCTAATATTTTCTGATATAAATGAATTATATTCTGATATTTCAGAGCCTCATGAGATTTGTTACAGATTTATGAATGTGCTTCATCAAATTGGGAAGAATATTCATGGTTTAATTGATGATAGGGAAGCTACACATGAAGCTAATTTTGTTGAGTCTTTTGATGCTCTTTGGGAAAGTGTTTGTAGAGGTATATTTTCCATTATTGATTATGCTTCTATATCAAAGTATTGTTGTAGCAAAAAAATTTCTTATGATGCTCCTCCATCAGAAAATTATGACCTTCAAGGGGCCTCTCCACATGTTCTTTGTCTACAACACATTGATGCATGATCTTGGCATCCACAGCATATTCACCAAGTCTATCACCAATAAGTTGTTCATTCAACTCATTCAAGTGAAGAAGAGACTTGTTGAAGAAATTTCTATCATCTATGTGTCATTTCCATTCTTTAGGGAGGATTTTACCCATGAGTATTTGCCTCTTTGCTCGTTTTTACATGGACAAAGACATTTTTTAAGAAGTGACTTGAGCCTTAGCTACCAAGGCCTCAATTTTTGAGGTGTCTGCACTAAATCAAGATTAAGGGGGGGTGTCAAAGCATCATACAACCTAGTACCATGGTCACATACACCTATGACACATTTTCATTTTTCTTGTACTTATGTCATATGGTCCAAACCTTGGTTATGTTGGTCTAGCAAGGTATATGGGGGTTTTGGACTCATTAATGCACCCAAGCACCTTATTTTTGGTCAACTAAGAGAATTAGCACTCTCATTAATGGAATTTCAATCCTTGGGTCCCTCCTACTCTTTAAAACAGGGAACAAGTTTGACTAGAGGTGTCCATGCATGACATATTTGGATGGTTTTTGGCCCTTTTGGGCCATTAAATGCTGCCTAGAGCCACTCCCACTCACCCATGTACTCCAACACACCTATCCTACCCTCATTTATGTCCTAGAATGCTTCACCCACATTCACATGGTCATTCATGACCGTTTGAAGTGGTTTGGGAGCTTATTGGCCAACCAAGGGGAGTTTGAGGTCCAATATAAGCCCGCCACATGTATGTAACCAATTTTCTTTCTAAGGATACATTTTTTCTCCCATTATATTATAAATATGTGCCACACATATTTACCTTATGTACAATAATAGAAACTTTAGTTATTGGCATCATCTCTGTGTGTTAATTTTGCTTTTTCTTTTTGCATAGTTGGTGAATATATTGAGTTGTAAGGATTCCCTTAGATCCTAAATCTTGTTATGAATCTTATTTTCACAAGTCATACTCAAACTTGTACCTTAGCTCTATATAACCTTTCCCATGTTTTGCATTTTTCAATATGGTAAATTATTCCATGAACTGACTTTTTTATTGTAACATTTTAGAATTTTTTAGATGGTTACATAAAAAGAAAATTACTTAAAAAGTTGTGTTTAACTGGGTTACACTTTCTCCTTTCTCAAATTTTTCATTTTCAAAGATATTTGGTCTACATTCACAAGAATAATTAATCAAATTAATCCTTCCACGTTATTGGATGTGATTAGAGTGCCCCATTTACCTTAAAAAACAACAACTACCTATTGACTTATTATTGCACCTTCTTGGTATTGGTAATTATTAGTAATAATGACGACGATAGGTGTTTTTCTCTCAAGGCGTTTGAAAAACATTGTACCAATTTCGTCATCTATCCAGCAACTAACATTTCACCATATGTCTTCTACCTTAGTTGTGCATTGTCCATCGGTTTCAGTCTGTTGTCCACTAGTTTATGCTAGTGTCCTCTCGTTATGCTTCACTGTGAGACGTGCATCCTCAGGTTCTTCGTTGGAAAAATATCGCGCATCCTTGGGTTTGTGTTGGGGAAGTTTTATCCATTGCCCAACCTGTCGGCCTGTACGTTTTTGTTGTGATTAGCTTCTCCATACTTCTCCTCCTATACGCCATACAAAACCTTCACTCAAACACGTACCATAACACTCCTGTTTATGTTTAAATTAAGCCATTTCCCCAGACTTGAGGGTTGCAATACTACACTGCAAATCCAACAGAATAGAGCTCCCTGCATGTTTTCATAGAAGACTAATTCGAAGGGCCTAAGAAGGGATAGAATAAAAAACTAAACCTCTGGAAATAGGTAGACATGTGGTTTACATATTTATCTTGTGGTTTACATATTTTTAAACCTATGGTGCTGAATTTGGGACAAATGTTGTTCCTCTAAAGAAAATTCTGAAGATGCTACCTGATCTTTTTTATTACCAAGATCACAATGTGCGTGTCTCAGCTAAAGGTATCACATTAGAGATATGTGGAGGGATTGGATGGATTGAGAAAGATTCGGTGAAGAAAATAAATATCCCTTAAACCCCTACTTTTATGAAATCGAAGGATTTCACATGAAACCTTACTAAACAATATGACATTTACCATGGGAATATTCCAAACTACGTACCTAGATCCAATGACCCAATTGCATGCCACAATAGAGTTCTTTCTGCATAACAGATTTCTTTCTGCATGTGGAAATATGTATCTGTACATGTAGAAGGTATAGATATTTGACTAGAAAACCCATTAATCCGGTGGAAAATGGCCCAATATTGACAACTTGAAAGACATTGTGGTCTCATTACTTGATTGAGATAAACAAATTACCATTGGAAACGAATTTCCTGACAAATCCTGTGGTGAGGACTCGTTGTTTTGGTAAAAACAGGCCATGGAAAATCACCTGACAATGCATTTAGGAAATGCTGCCACACAACATCCAATGTGTACAACCACGTATGAGAATCTCTTTCCCTAGGTTAAGGGAATACTCAATGAATTCTTTTGAGAATATCCAAGAATTGAGAACATTGCCCGTTGTATGGGAACCCACCTTAATAACATCTAGATTTCCTTCCCTGAATCAACTTATGTTTTCTGTTTATGCATTTTTTTTATGTTTAAATATTTTATCTTGAAATTATTTACAGTATAGGTTCATCTAATCTGTGACTACAAATCCTGCTCTCCTACCTTATTCTTTCACGCTTCATACTCGAGATTTTAATTTCATAGAAGAGGTTACTGTTGATTTTTCAAACTTTCTAGAAGTTCTCTAGTTTTATAATAATAATTTGGCGATTTTTAAGATGAAAATTTTGTACCCAATTGGGCGAAACAAGGCTTCAAAAAGCGGATAGGCTAAATTTCGCCCCTAAAATTATCCCTATATGTTTTATGTTGAAATTATTTACAATATAGATTCATCTACTCTGTGACTACAAATCCTGCTCTCCTACCTTATTCTTTCACGCTTCATACTCGATCGATTTTCGTTTCTTTCAATGTGGAGATTTTAATTTCATAGAAGAGGTTACTGTTGATTTTTCAAACACTCTAGAAGTTCTCTCGTTTTATATTTCTCAAAAGTTTTGGAAGTCTATATTGTTATTCTAGTTTGCATAGGATTGAAATCTGTGATCAGAGGATCAACCCAAATTCTCAGATCTCTAGTTACACAGAAGGCGTTTTTCTATATGATGTTGGGTTTCATGATTACTATTTTGTCTATCCACTGTAAGACTATATTTAGAAAATTTTACTCTTACGTTGTCCATATGAAGAGACGGGTTCTTGGCAGCCGTTTCTTTTCTCCTACTCTGATGGACAGGTGGAGAGTAAAGGCCTTGGGGAAACCGGTCCTCTCTCTGCCTATAAATGATCCCTTCAGAATAACCATCACACAAGCTGAAGGAACGCATTGGTCCAGGGTAAAGAGAGAGAAACCGCTTTCTGTTCTGTGCTAGGTTTCTTCAATACGTCGCTGGAAAGGAGCAGCAGTGACAGAGGAGTCTGGAATCCTACTCAGGCTGTCAATGGAGCAAGGTATTACGAATTTGCTGTATCTATTCCGCTGCTTATTTAATGTTGATCATTTGAAGTTTTCAGATCCATAAATGTCAAAATTGGTATCAGAGCCTGAGTTTTAAACCTTCCTTTGATCGAATGCAATCTGGTTCTGCTCCTTTGATTTCTGCGTGAAGGAATGGCTGCATTGCTGCATTGATGCAAGCAATGGGGCGAACCCTCTTTTGTTTTTTGTTGAGAATGCTTGGATTTCTGCGTGAAGGAATGGTTGTGTTGCTGCATTACTGCATTGATGCAAGCGATGGGACCGAAACTTTTTTTTTAGTTGTTCCGTTATGAATTCCTGTGAACTCTCTGTGGATGAATGCTTGCATCAAGATATCGAAAGTTTTGAAGATTCTAAATTAGGTTTAAATAGTTTTAAAAGATAATAAATTATATTAACATTCCAATTTTATTTTANTCTAAATTAGGTTTAAATAGTTTTAAAAGATAATAAATTATATTAACATTCCAATTTTTTTTATTTTTTATTCCATATACATAGGACTTGAAATGTTTAAGCTCCTACCATACTGTATATGAAATTGCATTTAATGATCTCTGATTTACTATGCAAAGTTCTTACCTATCATCTTCACATAATTAGTACTTTTACATCTGCAATTATCTCGTTATTTCTGGTGATTATGTCTATTAATGTCACGGTTATACTCTGTTAGTCATCTATTATATGTTTAAAGAAACTAGTAATACAAACAAAGAGTGTGGAATTCATGCCGAGCATCTATTTCTCTTTGTTTGCGTTTCTTGGAAGTGCGTTGTGGATGGTGTATGGCGCTCTGAGCAGGGACATTATCATTATGGTAAATAGTAGTGTTCTTACTTGTTTATAATAACAAAATTCATGTAATAATTGTATTGAACTATATTTGGCTTAGGGTTACTCAATTTGCAAAATATTGGTCGACTTTGACCTATGGGTAACGCTGGGATGGATTCAGCTTATCAAAATTTGTTTCTTTTAAATGTTTATTTTTTTTCTATTTAGTGTAAGATCCTTGAAAATAAAAAATAAAAAAAAATAATAATAAATAGGTATAATTTCCATGTAAAAGGTGAAGCAAAACAAAGTTACAAACATAACAGCAATATGCAAAGACAAAGTTTAACCTATGGTTATTGTACTTGCATAATGAGATTGTTCAATGTTTGTTTGCTTGTAGTGAACAATATTATATTCTATAGTTCATCTATGCATTCTGGGATAGAGGTATGCAGAGAATATAAATCATTGTATAAATTTCTGGGTTTTTATACTGTTACTCTAACACATTAAAATGCTTTCTTTGCCATAGTGAATGATGACTGAACTCTATTTAAACACATTATTGTTGAATCAATATCCAGAATCGTTACATTGATTTAAGGTCTATATTAAGATACGGTTTGGCAACCACCAAAGTGGTCCAACCAGAAAGACTCATAGATGTTAAGTCAAATTATCAAAATTTAATACTTGTTTCCTTTGGTATTAAAAATGACTCTGCAAATCGCAATTATTTAGTCACAAGAATATTAGGTTGGCCCAAAGGTGCACCAATTTTGAAAGACTATTTAATTGGAATAGGATGATTGATGGGTATTCACAATTGAGGCCAGTAAGGATACTCAAAGGTAACTTACTTACTTAGTTGTGAATATTTTATCAAACAGTCCTATCAGGTGGTAAAAGGAAATCACCATAATTGTCAATAGATTACCATAAGATTAGCCCAAAGGTGGGTCACGGTGATACTATTTACTATTGTTTAACCATGATTTTCAAATTAATTATGACTCTTAGCATTAATATCACATAACGTGTTTTTATGATTGCAGTATCAGTTCCTGTTTCGTTGCATTCGCATGCCTCTTCTGTCCCACTCTTGAATGGAATGAACTTCTCAGATTGGAAAGAACAGGTTCAGTTTCACCTTGGTGTTCTGGATCTGGATGTAGCACTTGAAACTGCAAAACCAGCTGCTATTACTAGTGGCAGCAGTACAGAAGAAAAAGATGCATTCAAAGCATGGGAAAAATCGAATAAACTGAGCCTTAAGTTCATGCGAATCACTGTAT
>LPNX010355114.1:559385-588309 GCA_001517045.1 Pseudotsuga menziesii | reverse complement strand
ACTCAGGCTGTCAATGGAGCAAGGTATTACGAATTTGCTGTATCTATTCCGCTGCTTATTTAATGTTGATCATTTGAAGTTTTCAGATCCATAAATGTCAACATCCACCTAATAGAATGATGCCGCATGTTTACGTAATGTGGGAAGGATTCAACGTCACCATTAGTGCACAAAGTACCATCCATTATGCCTAAACCAATCTATGCATCACAGGTCTGTGTTCGGCCGAATTACGACCAAATGTTCTGGCAGTCTCTTCTCCCTGGCGCTTCAGTAAATCCTTGGAGCCTTATTTTGCTTCCTCTTTGGAAATTTTTGATTTTCTTGGCCTTTCTTCCTTTGCATGACATCCAGTGCGAATCTTCCATAGATATGACAATAAAAAGGTTAAATACATGCCAATATTTTGTCTTCTAAAGATTGGAAAATCTCTTTTCGTTATGTTGGTAGTCGCAAGCTTGCTAGAAATTAAAATAAATATGAATAGATTGCACATAGACCTGAATTTATCAATTAATATTGCATTAATATTGCATACACGTAACGACTTTGGTAGGAAATTGATAGCATAAACCAAAAAGAACATGTATTCAATGTTGTTGCTGGAGAATTTAGTTCCCACTCCAGGGTGATGTATTTTTTTACTTGTTGGACCGATTCTTAATTCAAACTCGGATCAAGTTTTTGTGCCATTTCCACGATCAAAATATTAAAGCTTTTCTTTGATTTGCAATATTTGTTTTTTAATTTTTGGGATATTTTTTTATTTTCATGTCGAATCCTCGTAGTTTCGGGGAATAAGCGGAGCTGGAGAATTGATTTTTTTTATTTGAGTTCTCAGTTGATTTAGGGACGATGAAAACTTTTGAATCAATAAGCGACTCAACGATTTTCTAAATACCATAAAAAAAAAATAAAAACCTACGACAATGAGTCTTGATTTTTTATTTTTATTTATTTTTTACAAATATTAGATATAAAAATGACATTGTTTTTATATTTTTATATAAGATTATTATTAAATTTTTATATAACAATGCATTGAAATTAATATATTTGACATATTAACTATTATATTTTATTTTATTTAACAAAATTAAGAACTTAAAAATAAAATTATTATTTTTTAATTATAGATTTTAAAATGTTAATAAAACATTTATTTAATATTCTATATTTTATTCAACCATGTATTTAAAATCATATATTTTTTATATTAAATTTTGTTTAAAGCCAAATTGAAAATTAAAATATTTGTTTAAAATAAATTAATGGAATTAAATTAAGAATAATGATATTAATGGTAAATAAGACCATCTATATAATTTTAAGTTTTAATATCTATTATAAAAATTAGATAAATTTTAATATTAATATTAACTAAGTGCTTTAAAATGTCTCCATGGGTTAGAGCAATTGGTAATGAAGAATTGAGATGAGAAGTTGTAAATGGAATATCACAAGTTCAAATTCCCTATGAATACTTACAAAAAAACTAAGTGCTTTAAAAAAAAAATATTAGATATTATATTTTATATTTAAAAAAATTATCTTTTCAAAAATTTCTATAATATATATATATTTTTAAAGATATAGTATTAAATACAAAATGATTAAGTTTTAGAATTTATATTAAAAAATGTATTTTTAAAAATTATTTTCAAGTCAAATAAAATTCAATATTTAATATATTTAAATATGAACCATTTACATTTATAAGCTAGAAAAGTGTTTAAGTTAAAAAAGTGTTTAGAAGAAGGAGGTTGCATCGTACACTCTTATTTGTGAGTTATCATCCTCTTACTTTATGTTGATGATATTGTTCTTATGGAAATGTGTCCTTCAAGAATTCGTTAAGCAATTAAGAATTCTTAAAGATTTTTTCTCTAACATGGGTATGACTTTTAACACCAACAAACCAAAAATCAAGATTATAAAATCTAAGAAAGACACATATGCAAAGTTTATTTATGATAATAGAAATCTAGATGAAGTGACTTCTTACAAGTATCTCGGAATTGGTATTCGTCACAAGCTCAATTGGAACTAAAACATTGAGAAAATGATTAATGGAGGGTGGATAGCTTATTTTGGTCTTAAAAATTATTGTAAATCAACCAATTTGTTCATGTGGGATAAAAAGAAGTTCCTCTTTGAAACTATTGTCATTCTTGTTATCTTGTATGGTTGTGAAGTATGGGGGTGCAACATTTCTAGAGAATCTTGGCGGAAGACTGAGGAAATCCACAAACGATTTATAACTTATAACCTCAAAATTAAAAGCAATACTCAGGTGATTCCATGAAGGTGGGTAACACTTTTTGGCCAAATTTGGCGATGAAAACCTGATTTTTTACTCGTGTTCTAGATAGAAGCCCTCAAAAGGCATATATGCCATGTGAATTTCAACTTGCAGTAAAAAAACCAATTATAGAATATTATGTTGGCTTCCCAATGATATTTTTTTTAAATATTCCGATGTAATTTAATGTGTGAAAATTTTCTTTTAATGAACTGTGTGACCTTAAAAATTTGAACAAGTTAATAAGTGGCTCGTGTCCATTCCCAATAATTCAAGCTTATATTAATAATTAAAATATATATATATATATATATATATATATGTATGAGCATGATCTACACATAATGCACTGGGGTATGCATATTGTTTTGTTAATTTATTTCGCAATATACAATTATTTATTATTTTTGAAAGTGACCACATCTGATTTCAAAATCATTTTATACACATGTGTGTCCATCCCAGCTTTTTTTCACTGTTTTCAAAAATTGAAAAAACAAAGACACCCTTTTGAAGATGACACGCTGATGTTTGGATTGTGCATTTTTATGAAATTTTTTGGATGTGTATATTTTACCTTGGGTATTTTTCTTTGAGCTGCTTCGAAGTTGTTGTGTGGTTTTCTATGTGTAAGTTTTAGAACTAATTTAAAAAGAAACCGTATGAATGCCAAAACGCATGCATGATATCTCAATGGATAGATGAATTGGTGAAGAATCTATCAGTATAAACTCCGCTCAGTTGTGTGCCATGAATGACATGGTTTACACCCCTAGAAGACATAGAGAAACATTGGTTTTCTTGAAAGAGGGCTAAATCTCTATTTTTCAAGCCCTTAATCGAGGTATTAAGCTCGATCGAGGGTTTGTCAGAACCTCGATCGAGGTTTTATTAAACCCTCAATCGAGGGTTTGATAAACCCTCGATCGAGCTACTCTTAAACACTTGAAAAAAAGCTTTGTACATGACTACGAATATACTTGCATAGTTTTTCGGGATATAAGCTTTAGCTTATATATATTATATATATGTATTATATATAATATTATGTTCATGTAGGACATTTTAGAAATGGGTTTCAAGGACCCATCTAAGAGAATTTAAAAGAAAAATTACAAAAGAATAAAGGGGAAATGGGAAATTATAATTTTTTAAAGATGGTAAATGTAAAAATTAAAAAACACATAAGTGAAAAAATAAAAAAATAATGAAATATAAAATAAAATAAAATAAGAAGAAGGATACTTATTCTCAACATTGTAATAAATATAAAGAATTTAATTTTTTTTTATTTTTCATATCTGAATAAATGATAAGAATATAAATGCATAAGAAGAAGAATTGAAGGAGCAATATTATAATACTTATAACCATAGTGAAATATACTAGTAAAAAGGGAAGCTTTCCTTTCTTTTTTAGATTTAGTTTTTTGAAACGATGGAAGAGGCATCAAAGTTTAGGGAACAAGAAAAATCTTTCCATAGTTCACCTAGAACATATAATTAGAATTCTCTCATTGTATAGATAAATGTGTACATAAACATAATTGACAATTATAACCTATTACCAATCTGTTTCATCTAGACACGAGTACATTAAGAATATAGAAAATGGATAAGACTCATGAAATAAACATGACATGCCAACTCGCTCAACTCATAAAAAAATGTTTTTTCGTAGTGATAATAATATGTTGCGCCCCATATATGCGACCTTGTGACCCTCCTTATAACTAAATTTAGTGAAGTTTAATTTTTTTTTGGACCAAGGATATTAACAAAAACATTGAACTCTATGTTAAAAAGAGACATGGATTTAAACAACACTATAGATGACATAAATTATGAATATTGTGTGTAGTGACCAAGTGGACAAACTATTGTTTGTAGCAAAATGACCATGATGTAGATACAATAAACCATTCATTGCATCCTAGCATGATAACTCAAAACTTTAACAAATAGTTGTGAAACGTTGATGGTGATGCTAGGGATTCATTTTTAGGCTTTAATAATAATTTTAGAGTCTGTGAACTACATGCATTTAATTTTTTTTTAATTCTTATATTCAAGTAGTATCTTGGTGTGTTTTCATTAGAATTCAACATCTAGCTTGTTTATGTCATCAGTGGTTGGTAAGGAATTTCAACATCATTTGATTCCTATCAGCAATATATCCAATGTAGTATAGAAATGTAGTGAAATGTTTTAAATACTAAAAATACTTTGCTCCTTCATATATAATTTTTAATTTTAAAAAATGTGATATGACTTTGAATTTACACTAATTTTTATCTTAAGCGTCATGTTCTATTCCTCCCTGGGCTCTGAGCTTTAAATATCTAACCCGAGGATCTATACCATAGGTAGATCGTAGTCCTGAAAAATCCAAGTCGAGTGGACACAACTTGTCTAAGTTCAACTCATCAACTGAAATGCATGCATCATTGTCATAGTATTTTTTTTGCATTGATCCAATGAGAGAAATGATCCATGCAATTTAGTTGATGAGATGAACTTAGGTGAGTTGTGTCCACTCGACCTAGATTCTCATGACTATGATCTACCTATGGTATAGATCCTCGGGTTAGATATTTAAAGCTCAGAACCCAGGGTGGAATAGAACATGATGATTAAGATAAAAATTAGTGTTACATTCATAGTCATATCACATAATTGTAGTTTTTTAAAATTAAAAATTATATACGAAGGAGCAAAGTATTTTTAGTACCTTTAGAGAAATGAAAATGTGAGCATGTAAAAAACATGACCTCATTTCCTTGGGTTATATCAATGTCCATTGTTTACTCTTCAAAATTGTTATGTAACCTACATTGAAGAAGAAACAAGTAAAAGCGTAACTACTGCCACTTCCTCTAGGTTTTATGTGTAGATATTATTCGTGGAGTAATTGGAGTTATATATGTTGGATTAATAGATGATCAATCATATCTATAACTCCAAATACTCCATGACCCATATCTACAAATGAATATAAATGACCCTTTTCTATCCAATAAATGCAATGAATTATATCAAAGGTATGTTGCCTATTTCTAGTAAAAATGATTAAAGATGCTTGATCAAGCTTCTTTTAACCCTCGATCGAGCTTTTTTTAACCCTAGATCGAGGGTTTTTCAAAAGATCGATCGAGGTTTTAAGAAAACATTGATAGATGGTTTAAAAAAACCTCAATCGAGGTCTTACCACCTCGATTGAGGGTTTGGAAAAAGCTCGATCGAGGTACATTTTTGTGTTTTTTCTGAAATTACGTTGCATAAAATTGTAACCCACCTCCATGGATGTACCCTCTCCTTGTCCTATTCTCTTCATAGAAGTGGGTCTTCCCCGCATTGAGAGCATGGCTATGACTAGTTACCTGATGTACAAGCATAAGATAAATAACATGGGAAATGAGAGTCTTCCTAAAATTGATTTAAACTCAAGTCAAAACCAACTACACCTCAAGTGGGGTTGGTGTAAAGATACCATGGCTTGGTTAAACCATTGGGGCATTAATGAAAATGACATTTTGCAGAGCATTGATAATGTCAAAAATATTATTACTTCTAAGTTTAAAGTGAAATTTTGGTGTGAGGAAAATTTAGTGGTTAAGAGAAAATTAAGATACAATAAGGAGGTCATTAATCCTAAATTGGAAGATCAGAAGTATCTCTCGGTAGAAACTAGCTCATGGAAGAAATTTAATATAACAAGATTAGACGAACTCTTATGAACTCCATAGAGAAATAGGGCGTTGGTCTATTCCTAAAACTCCATGGGCAAAAAAGGGTTTTCCATCTGTGTTAGTTTATGAGCGTTGATGATGAAAATCACTTTCACTTTGAGTGTCTTTTTTACACCCACATTAGATCTGAGTTACATAGTATTTGCTACAATACAAACCTTTATAACCTCCTAACTTGTAAAAACTATAATGAGCTTGAAAGCTTCTTCGCAAGCTTTTTGAGCACAAAAACAAGATTTCAAAGTAAACCAAGTATTGTCCTTGTTAAGGTCCGATTGACCAAAGTTGGCATCATCATCATCATCATCATCATTGTATGTTTGCTCTTAAATAATCATATTATAATAAAATTTAATTAACCTCCGTGGTGATGGGTATGCTTGTTCACATGTATTTAGTGTTAGATCATTTGGACAAGAAATTTCATATGTTTTCTTGCTACTAAAAACATGGGTTGGTTTGAACAAATTTAGTTTCATGAAGTTTTTAATGATGCTAATGAACATATGTTAGTGTTTTCGCCAATTAACTTCAAAAGAACATTATAGTTAAGACTAGGGATACTTTTTGTGGTAACCAATGAAGGTTCTATTTGCTCAATTGTTTGTTCTTAACTCCTTGGGATATAGCAATTACAAATTTCTTACATGATTGTATTTTCTTATTTATATTCTATTTCAAAACAGAATTTCATGCTTAAAAACCATTTTGTGTTAATATTCAAGATTTCTTTGCAAGTTAGGATATTTGTGCAATATCGCTATTGTTTAAGACTTAAAAAAAAAAAATTCACATTTATGTTTGACTGTTTTCACAAGTGTTCAACTTTCTAGTAGGATTCTAACCACAAAAGGGCTCTATATAAAATATGGAGTTCTAAATTAGATCAAAATATTCTTGCTAACAAATGCTTGAGAATTTTGTTTTAGAAACTCTAAAATTTAAGATTACTTATAAAAACTGCTATAAATTTGTACATTAGTATTTTCTATGTTTTAATTTGTTGTGGGTGAACGCTTTTATTTATAAAGTGGTTCTAAATAAACTTTATTTTATTCCAAGTATAATAGATATAACTATACATCCTTTGGGCATTTTATTGCACCTTTTGGAGCAATTGCTAGTTTTATTCTTAAGATAAAAACACAAAATATTTTATTATTAAAATAAAAATTCAAAATACAATGAAAAAAAAAATCATAGAATGTTTTTATCCATTTTAAATTGTATACTTTCCTTAAATATGTTGTGGAATTGTTTCTACTACAAATATGTGTGCTGAAGTTCAAACATGAATTAGCTTTGTAGGTGGATCATTCTAGACATAGGCTGGATGATAACAAAGCATATGGTTTTAGAGTAGATTATTACCTTGTAGTTTGTGGAAGCTTGAAGGATATGTATATAGTGTACTAAGTTCACTGCTTATATATTACTTTCTCCCCAATCTCATCATTTCATATTAGAGAGTGCAAAATGCCAATTTTCCCCATTACTTCTCACCTCCTCCTCTACTTTGGCTTTGGTTGGTACTTTCTTTGGACACTTAAGTTTTTATACTACACCTATATAGAGATTAACTCATAGGTAAGAGTCATTAATGCTTTAGTTAGAGTCTTAGGATTATTTTGATCATTGTGAGTCAGTTTCTTTACTGTGGATCTTGTCAAATTTTAGTTGTAATAGTAATTGCTCCAGATTGCACGCTTATTCTTATGTTGAAACAATGCCGTTGGATTTTGGGATTTTTAGCAAGAATGAGTCCCACTTTTTTTTGCATCTTTTCAAACATTAGTTGTGTATACTAATTCATTCAGCATGCATTTCCTCATTCTTGGAGGGCATTTCCTCTTGACTGGAAAACATATTCTTTCATGCTCGGTGTGTAGTTTTGTCAACTTGCTTCACGAGTATCTTAAAGCAGCGCAACAATTGATAGATGAATTTGTCAATGTTTCTAAGGGTAACAAGCCTGACTCAACCAAACATCAAAAATCGCAATCGACTATTGGTACACCAACTAATAAAGAGAATAGTGCAACTAAAGATGGTGGGAAGGATGGAGCATCTACTACCCCTACATGGATTTCAACTTCAGGATCGAGCATTTCTTCATGCCTAGTTGTCATTTTCTGAATGTTGCATACATTTTCCTTCATGAGTGGTGGGAATTTCCATAGTTCAAGCTTCTTCTCATGATTCAAGCGTGCCTTGGGATTTTGGTAGTTTCCAAAAAAATGAGTCCAATTTTTTTTGTGTGGATCTTCTCAAATCTTAGTTTTAAATACTAATTCCTTCACCATGCATTTCCTCATGCATGAAAGGAAGTTTTTTCTTACTGGAAAGCATTTTCTCATTCCTAGATGACATTTCCTCCTGACTGGAAGCCATATTCCTCCATACTTGATGAGAAATTTTGTTAAATTGCTTCACAACTATCCTAAAGTATCACAATAATTGATAGGTGAAGTTGTAAATGCTGGTAAGGGTAGAAATCTTGACTCAACCAAACATCAGAAATCACAATCACAAATTGGGACAAAAACTAATAAAGAGAATGGTTGAGTTGAAGGTGGTGGGAAGGATGGAGCAACTACTGCCCCTACATAAATTTCAACTTCATGCCCTAGCATTTCTTCACTCCTATCGGTCATTTTCTGAATGTTGCATACATTTTCCTTCACAAGTGGTGCAAATTTCCACAGTGCAAGCTTCTTCTTATGCTGAAACTTTGTCGTGGGATTTAGGAGTTTTGGGAAGAATGAGTCCAAATTTTTTTGTGTGGATGTTCTCAAAATTCTATTATGAATACTAATTCATTCACCATGCAATTTCATTTTATGGTGCCACAATGTCTTGGGAATCTATGAGTTTTAGCAAGAGTGACCCCATGGTATTTTCCCCTATTCAATCCTTGTTGCTTATAACAAGGAATATCACCACCATTTTGGGAATATTTACTCCACATGTTTCATTGACATCCTATTCTATTGTGAAGTATAGTTTCTTTTCTCAAACTCTTTGAAATTTCACCGCAAAAACCATCCCTTGCTTAGATTACAATTTATGGCTCTTCATAGTACACCGCTAATAAACCATTGTGGCATGTATTGGTTAAGGAGTAGGATCCTTTTGATTTCATCCACAATACATTTCTAGAATTCTATTATGTTCCATTTCCACCATTCCCTTCTTTTTTCCTGACCTGTTGTTAGAGCTATATTTCTTAGCAACCACACCTACAAACATTGCCTCATGTCACTGCTTGATTTTTTGTATTTCTTTGTTGAATTAATAGTTTTCCACTATGAGCCTACATTATTATAGGATGGATTTAAATCCATTTACCTTGTTTCCTTCCATGAATTTTAGACCAACTTCACATTTTGTATGACAATTTTCACATTCTTGTTAAGTTGTTTTCCATCTTATATCCTTGCATGAAACTAAGCTTCAACTTTTCTCGGACAAAATAAACACATGTTCTCTTTAACAGTAGGTTTCAGTAGTTAATATTTACAAAATATAAGGATCCTTTTATCTCTAAATGAACATAAAATTCACTCTTTTTTATGTCTTTAGTGAGCATCTTAATAAAGCACTCTCTCTATCATTATATTCTATCAAATATTTTCTGGTTCTACGATCTCACTAGATTCTATCCAATATATTTTTTTTGTTTGCAAGAAGTTCTTGTCACTAGGGGCCAGTGAATTTTCACCATTGGATAAGATAACCGTAATCTAGGGGAATCTAACACAACATAATTTAAACCCAAAATTCAGCACCTTGCATGTCTGAAATTCGACTCTTATCTGTTGCATTTTCGACACATACACTTTTTTTTGCTGTCAGTTGTGTATCGTAGGATCTTCCAAATTCTACTAATGTGGGTTGAAGATCCGACAGACCATTGTGTCACATATTTGACCGTTTTTCCTTCCAAGTGCCAATCAAAATTGCATAAACTGTTGGAAATCTGACATCCTCCGACCCTTGAAGCGTCGACCATCCGACAGACATAAGTGTTGGAGTAATGGCGGCGTCGTCGATTTTTTATCCATAAAGTGCCAAAAATTCGACGTCCTCCTACCCTTGAAACGGCGGCCTTCCGATGGACAAAAGTGTCAAAGGAATGGCACTGTCGTCGATTTTTTATCCAACAAGTATCGGATAACCGGCGTCATCCGACACTGGAAGAGTCGGCCTTCCAACACGGTCCGACACTTTACCCGTCGATTGTCCAACGAGGGAAGCGTTGGAGTCATGACATGGCCATCGGATGTGTTTATCGGTGTGTTAGAAGCACGTCGAAAAAGCGACGCCTATTGATGGATTTTAAAAAAAAAATCCAAAGGTTAACTATGAGTTCATTCTCATATATTTTGTCTCTTGTAGGAATCAACACATAATATTCCTATGGTGTGTTTTCTTGACAAAAATATAAATCAACCAAAGCAGCCATAAAAATTCATTAGAAAAACCTAAATCTAAAATTGCAATTCTAAAATTTCAATTGTCTTCCACAAAGAATCAGAATTTTAGTTAACTGTGAGGCTACCCTCATCTTGACTAAATCTTTGTAGGTAATAGTATTTTGTATCGTTTCATGGTCTTATTGTCTCTTCCATCATCACATAAATCCACCTACAACATGTCCTACTAACATCGATCTCAAACATCTATCAGTTAATGGAAATTTCCTCACTTAATTTCTTCATTGCATAACCTCAATAGTATGAAATGAATCTAGAATTACACACAATAACTCAAATATAAAATCACTTGTTGGAATTTCTATGCAATGAATTATCACTTATGCATGTAACAATATCATAGACAACATTCTTAAAATGATTTCCAAAGGTTATGCTAACTCAAATCATGCATCGACACATCAATATTGTCATTATATTTGATTATTACTTTCTTTAATTGTTCATTTTCAAGGTGTCTCCCTTCTTCACCCAATTGCAACATCAAGAGTTCACTTTCTCCCTTCATGATGGAAAAGAGGTCTCATGCTAGGACAACATCAATAAAAGGTTCATGGGATTCTTGTGCAACATTAAAGGAATCATAACCCAACATCCTCATGGTTTCACACATGGCATCACATCCACAACATGAGTATACCGCTCATTAATCCTTGGTTATTACTATTAACCAGTTCAACTATGACACACACTCATATGAATGCATGAAAGAATTTAACAAACTTTATTCAATCAAAGATTCACAACTTGGTCTGTGCTCTACCTAGAAATAAGATACTCATACATGCATTCAACATTCCCAAAGCTAGCATAAATAGATCAATTCATATAATTAAACATGGTTGACGGACTCTTAACATAACCAACTCATACCTTTCATGGTTTCCATTGATACCCTTGTTGTTACATTTGATGGTTGTTGGCAATACCTTTGTTCATGGGTAGATCATTATAGAAACAATTTAATCAACATCATCTGTCTTGGTTTCATAAGTGCATCAATAACCAGATTATATTATCAGGTAATAATCATTGAGTATAGGAAATAAGCTATTCATATCCCTTATGTGGCACTATCATCACTCAATACCTAACATATTATCATGAATAATATGTCTCAATATGATCACTAATTCATGCAATCTCCAATAATTCATTCACTTACATGTACAATGTCATTTTCATGTTCTAATTACTTATGCAAAGGAAACAACATCAATCACATGCTTATCATTCATGCAAGTAGTTTCCTCTTACTAGGGAAATGCAAGAAAAATAACAAGAGTAACAAGGGTATGGAATTATCCTCCATCTTGATCCTTTATCCTAGCTTATAATTCCTTAGTCATGGATTGATCAATGGCTTCCTACCATTCATATTCAAACATTATCCATGACAATTTTAATTAATAGACATTGGTTTCAGCCTAGAATTTGACCACTGAAGGAAACTTGCTTGGACCAGACATTCGTGAGTTGACAAGCAGCTCAGATGATTGAGCAGAGGTTAATATGTGGAGTGTATCAAAGGGCTCAGAGAGAGAGTCCTTACATTCAAAATTGTCAGACATTTTGGGAGCTGAGTTTGAGAATACAAGTGAGAACAAACCCGAGTTTGAGATTACAGGCAAGAAGAATCAGCAAGTTTCTGAATAGTCAGTGATGGATTTGAGAGAAAACACTAAAGAACTACCAATTTTGTCAAATTTATCTGAGCAACATGGTTCATTGTTTGCAGTCAATTCCTCCTTACTCATGGATTGCAGGCCTGTAGAAAACAAGTATGTTGAGTATGTTCCCATGATTGGGGCCTGTTCCAGTAATGGTACCTCACCATTATTCTGATATTTTTCCCTATATAAAAGACAGCTGTTAGAATTGACCTTGACTGAACTATATTAAATGTTGTTTCATATAAAACCCTAAAAACAAAACTAAGTTTAAACTTGCAATACCTTAGTCTCTTGCAAAAGGTGTCACGATGTCCTTGTCTAAGGTATCGAGAAGACTAATAGCCTGTATAACCATGTTATCCACTCTATTGACATTGAATTCCATGTTGGATCTGTTGTAGCTGTGCCCAAGACCCAATTGAGCCTTCTCCAAGTCTATGTGATTCAAGATATGTGATTTCAACTCAATTGTAGACAAGCTTTCTAAATATACTTTGTTGTTACAGAAGGGTACCTAAACCAAACAAGATTTTAGAAAAGACACTTCCTATATGATTCATAAAAGACTTGTACTAACAACCACTTAATGGCAGATTAGCTCAGAGTCATAGCTGAGGGATGTAGACACTGGTTATGCTCATCTTGTTGTATTTCTGGTTTAGATATTAGGACTCTTTTGATGATTTTGTATTGATGACAAATTGAGTATCCTAGAGAATATGTAAGGAAAACTTTTAATAGTTTTCTTAAATTTCTTTTCTTTTGAATGATGGACAACAAAACAATATCCAACACACTTGAGTCCTCACAGGACTAGTCAAATGTATATTTTTATTTATTCCTTGGGAATATCAAATATAGTGATTTTAAAACACATCTCAGAGAACAAAGAAATCATGGATCTGATATAAATCTAAGTTAATAAACAAATCCTTTTACCTTTCAGTATAAATATGGTTCATGAGTCCTAACTAAAGAATTAAAAGACACTTATGGGAAATTGACCTCAACTTGACAACTGTTAGAATTGACCTTGACTGAACTATCTTAAATGTTGTTTCATATAAAACCCCCAAAAAAGTAAAAAAAATACTAAGTTTAAACTTGCAATACCTTACTCTCATGTAAAAGGTGTTCATGATGTCCTTGTCCAAGGTTTTGAGAAGACTAATAGCCTGTATAACCATGTTATCCACTCTATTGACATTGAATTTCACGTTGGCTCTGCTATAGTTGTGACCAAGACCCAATTGAGCCTTCTCCAAGTCTATGTGATTCAATATATGTGATTCAATTACAGAGATCTGTTTACTTGTTTTTGCATGATTCCTCAATGTCAAAACTAAATATCCATTTAGTTGATGCTATGACCCATTTTGCTCCAAACCAAGCCAGGATTACTACATATCAGCACTATGTACATCCATCAATTACAGTTACCTAGGATATGTATGAACAGAATTAGTAAAGCACATGCAAAAATATTATAAATGGACAAATAGAAGAAAACAATGTGGTTTAGACATTCCTTAATTTCTATAATCAGATTTATAATACCATCACACTTTGTTTCTTAGGAGACACGTCACTAACGAAACAATGGACATACCTAAGAGAGAGAGAGATAGGTATATGGTATTGTTAAAGTTAGCCACTATCCTCCTGCCCATGAACATCTCCAATGGAAGAAGGCCAAACCTTCTTTCACTAGAATCAAAACCCAACAACACTGTCAAGCCCCAGGCCTGCAATCACATCCAGTTTTCCAAGACATTAACCATGAGGATACTTGAACCATAATGCAGCTTTAAAATTTTATGCATATCCCTAACAGACCTTACTATTGGAGCTTGATTATAGCATATCCAGGATCTCTCTATTATCAGTTTCCTAAATAGCTAATTCTTTTTGTATGATTCACATTGAAGTTGAAAAAATAGTGTAAAAACCCTTGAACCATAATGCAGCTTTAAAGTTTTTTATTTTATGCATATCCTTAACAGACCTTACTATTGGAGCTTGTTTATTGCATATCCAGGATCTCTCTATTATCAGTTTCCTAAATAGTTAATTCTTTTTGTATGAGCCACAATAAAGTTGAAGAAAGAGTATATAGGATGTTTTACATCATGGGTGGCAAAAAAGGCCTGGTACAATATATCTGTATTTCCAATGCATTCAAAGTTGTAATCCACACCACCATCCACCATGTCTCTTATCCCCTACCAAAGTGTTTATCTTCCCATGAGCTTTGTAGCTAATAGGTGTTAGAGATATGACTATTATATACAACCATAATCTGACCTTTGAGCTAATTGTGTTAGAGAGGTAGTTATTATATACAACCATAATCTGAAGTAGCAGTACCTCCTGAATGGGCTTCTCGTGCTCTTTTGGGTTGATGCAGTCTGTCACTCCCATGGTTTTGGCTGCAGTGTATGTAATGAAAATAGTGAAACCCTTTATCTAAGGGATGCAAACATTATATATTTTGGTATATCTAACTGATAGTGCATTATGTTCCTGAATAATTACTTCCATAGAAATTTCATGCTACTATCCTAGTGAGTTAGGCTCATAAATTGTGGTTCGCGATTACATTTTCATTAACAAATAAAATGTTAAGGGTAACTTTCCTTGAACATTTACTTGACTGAATAGGGTTGATCTTTCAGTTAGAAGCAACATTTGTAACAAGCATACTACCTCTTGTGCTTATGTAAGACAATTCAAGACAACCCTTTTACCTGGACTTTACTTCCTTTCAGGGCCAACCATTCAAACTTCTACTAGGACTTTACTTCCTTTTAAGATCAACCCTTGGCTCAAGACCAGTACCTTACTTTTGCAAAGGTAAGACCTTTTAGGACTTTACTACCTTTTAGGGCCAACCCTTCAAACTTCTACTAGGACTTTACTGCCTTTCAAGACCAACCCTTGGCTCAAGACCAGTACCTTACTTTTGCAAAGGTAAGACCTTTCAGGACTTTACTGTCTTTCATGGCCAACCCTTCAAACTTCTACTAGGAATTTACTGCCTTTTAAGAACAACCCTTGGCTCAGGACCAATACCTGCAAAGGTAAGGCCTTTCAGGACCAACACCTTATCTTTGAAATGTAATGCCTTTCAGGACCCAACTAGCACTAGAGGTAAGCAAAAGCAACTTAACAATTCTCGGCAAGAGCTACAACAACCCAACTTAATAGGCTAAGAGCCTAAGACTCACATATTAAATTTTAGGTAAATTTTAACAGTTATTCTAATAAAGAGAGCATTTACCTTTAGAAAACTTGTTTGAGTTTGTGTCAATACCAATTATCCTGGATGCTCCTCTTATCCTGGCACAAATATAATAAAACAATGTGGTTTAGACATTCCTTAATTTCTATACTCAGATTTATAATACGATCACACTTTGTCTCTTAGGAGACAAGTCACTAATGAAACAATGGACATACCTGAGAGAGAGATAGATAGGTATATGGTATTGTTAAAGTTTTGTTGTCCTAGCTATAGTATTGGTAAAGTATTACCAAGGGGCCAGTTATCACGATAAATCAAAATATTTAAGGTAATTGTTTAGATCAGATATAACAAAGTTCACCTCTATGTATGGTAATCATCATAATCAACTAAATGTATGTGTGTGCACATGCATAAATACCCAATACATAGCTCAATCAAACAAAAGAAAACATATTTATACCTTGATTTAGGGATCTTCACACTGTCTTCTTATGCTTTACCTTTCAAAACATCATTCAACACACTTCATTTTTTGTCCTGTTGCAATAGTTTCATGTTAGGACCCATCAAATATATTTATGTTTGTTCATGAAAATAACTAAAACAATCTAAATTACAATACTGTTCAACTGTTCAAGTAAATTAATTGTTAAGAATATATCACCTGATAAAACATGGATAACCAAAAATACTATGTATATAAGGCCATCAATCTAATCAAAACTCATTTTCTTGCCTCTTAACTATGGAAATGTTTCACAACGCTATCTGTAACAAGTTCCAATGGAGGAGTCAAATAGCAATAGTGAAAATTACACAATAAAAATATAGAAATAGATGTTTTTTAATGTATTCTTCCTTACCATTCATTGAGCTCCTCTCTGTTTCGAGAATAATTTAATATTCTCTACTAAATAGAACCAACCACATGAAGGTGGAAGCTCTTATGGCCCCTCCCCCACCTCACATCACTCTCAACTCCCCAAACCCAATGCCTATACTTACAAATAACAATTTATTTCACTATTTCACAATGCAAATAACAATGCATCTACAATGCAAATTATTTCTCTCAATAGTTGAAAAATGTTTTCATTAAATCATTCTTTAAGAAATTCATTAAACCATTCAATCATTCAACAGCTAAAAAAAACATTCATTAACTCATTCATTAAAACATTAATTTAGTCAATGACAGAAAAAAAAAATATCAGTAAACAATTCAGTAAAGCATTCATTCATAAAACAGAGGAAAAAAGCATTAATTTTTTTTTATAAATAAGAATTACACAAAATGTGTTTAGTCACTTCCTTTTTACTTTTCTTCTCTTTAAATATTTAGTTAGAGTCACATCTTCGGGAATCTGATCATCGGTATCCCTACTAGTCTGCTCACAAGGTTGAACTTCAGGCG
Source organism: Pseudotsuga menziesii (assembly GCA_001517045.1). Taxonomy (NCBI): domain Eukaryota; kingdom Viridiplantae; phylum Streptophyta; class Pinopsida; order Pinales; family Pinaceae; genus Pseudotsuga; species Pseudotsuga menziesii. Next base: position 571,429 of record LPNX010355114.1, on the reverse strand, counting down.
AGGGGCAATGAATTTCTGTAATAATCTCAAAATATTTCATTAATATATTTATATTTTGATAAATATGAGTAATTCATTTAAAAAACATTATGAATGTATGTTTTTACCTGCCATGTGCACATCAACATGTTCAACATTATCTCGTACAAGCCCAACCTGTTCCGTGTTATGATCTGCAACTACATGCTCTGTAGTTGAATTGTGTAGAATTAGAATTAATGTTCATCATCTGCAATGGTATATAAAAAAATAGTAGCACATTTATAAATTCATTACCAAGATGAGAAGCATGATCTTCGTTTGGTTGGTCATGTACATCCTCAACATGAACGGGATCATTACTTTCCTGTACAAAAAGGATTAAATAATTTACGTTAGTTTATTTATAAGGAACAAATTGCATGAACATTAATAAATTATCATTAAACTATACATTTTTCACATAACTGGGCACCAGATGGATCAGCAGAAGATCATGCAGTATTCACAGACAAGCTTCTTCGGTGTTCAACAACGGCATCAAAGCCATGTTCAAAGCCAAGCTTCATGTAATCCGCACTGGGCAATTCTTTGAACTGGTCGGCCTTCATATTTGCATGATGTAATTAATTTTAAATAATTTTGTCAGAACAAAACAAAAATAATAATCTATGTGATATTTGGATGCGGATTCGGGTTTTGCGATACTTACATATCAAGCTGCCAAGTTGGAGTAACCACCAGCCCTAAGCTTGTGTTGGCCAATATTTTCAATTCTTGCCTTTGTGGCCTTAGATGTGTCCAAGAGCCTAATTAAGTTTTTAAATACATTAGTATATGTACCAAAATTGATATAAAAACTAGTAATAATAAGGCTTACCACTACATTTTGGAATGTATTGCATACCTCCCTGTTCCACCTGGTGGTATCTTTCCTGATTTTCTTAGGCCCTTCTCTTTTCCATCTTCCACCAGGGTTTTCCACTCAATAGATGGAATCATTGGAGGGTGCTCATACCTAGGGTTCTTTTCTAGGTGAACCCTATATTGGTCTCGAACAATCTTTAGATGTTTTCCATCCTTCTGTAGGACCTTCGATGTATCAAAGGTATCTTTTCCAAACAGACTAACCAAGTGATTAGTTAGATCATCCTTTAAATATTTTGGCTGCTTATTCCACATTGTGCAGATGGTGGGCCCGAAGATGCCCAAGGCCAAATCATTCATGTGTTTATAAAATATATCATTTCCTGCAAAATGTTATTGCCATCATTAGTCAACATTAGAAAATATTATCGGTATATTAGACACAAATTATAAAAAATAAATTGAACAATTTATAATGACCTGGAATCCTCTCTATCTTTATTGGAACCAATTCTTCATTCACCAAAAATGTACACTTTATTGAACTAGTGCTAGTCACACGAGAAGATCCAGGAAATGCTTCCACACCTCTATCTAGCCCTGCACCCACCCCTTCTTTTGCAGCATCTGTTGTGGGTGAGACAACATCGGCTGCACCCTCTGCTTCCCTCAACGGTGTCACAGAGCGTGTTGTCGATTGTTCAGTGGACAATATGGGAGCAGTATGTGGTGTACATGGAGTGGTTTAGTCACTGGGACCAACATTGCCTTAACCACCACTGATAATCTCCATAGAGCTCTTTAATTAAACCCATTGTATTATAAGTTCCACAACATATAAAATCAAATATTATAAAGTTTTTATAAATGAATTTACATTTTTATTCGATAACTTACATCTACTTGTTTACGATGTTGTAACAACAATTGAATCCTTTGTTCGAGCCCTTCTGTTAGTGGAACTACCAATGTCAGCCGAATCAGTTCCTCATTTTGTTTTTCCCTTTTCCTTTGTAGCACCCTCAACGGGTCTACAGACTCTCTAATTTCACTATCTCTCATCAACCGAGAGACCTCATTCTGTAAAGAGTTTTGAGATGCCGTTTGATAAATGGAATCCCCTGTTTGCAATTGAAATATATAAAAAATTGCTTAGTCTTTGAAAATATGGTGTGCGCAAATAATTATATTAGGGATTACATCTAGGATTACCTGACACCTAGCCGAGGGTGTGGTCTAATCAATAGATGGGGATTTACCTTGATCAACCACTTGCAAAAAAAGTAGAGAACATTATCACAATGAATGCAATATGTATAAGCTAACAAATACAGAACAAAAACAAAAACAAACACTATGCTACATTTTTTATATGTATACATTTTTGAAGTATTTAGAATATGGAATTACATTTAGGTTAAATGGTTTCCTCGAGTCTCCAGTTGTTTGATCAACAGCTGGGGGGTTTCCTCGGTCAATCTGCAAAAAAGGTAGACAACATTACCATCATGAATGCAACCATAAAAATGAAAGAATACATAACAAAATAAACATAATGCATCACGATAGATATGTTTACAATTTTAAAGTATTTAAAATGGAGAATTACATTCATGTTTGGATGTTTCCCTGATGCTGTAGTTGGCTGATCAATAGCCGGTTGGCTTCCCTGATCAACACTTTGTATGGAAAATCGATAATATTATATAAACGAACCTAATATACTAATGAAAATACATAACAACGTATCTTTATGTCCATCCTAAATTTAATATTGCATTGGCAATATCGATGTATACTTGTTGCCTTGACTCGGGTCGACAAAAATCTATGGAGATGGAGGTGCCCCTGAGAGAACCCTGCATCAAAAACATACTAAAAGTTACATAAAGAAACATGAAAAGTAGATAATTTCAATTATATGCTGACAAAAATTCCTATATACGTTAAAATAATTAATACAAGGGTGGTTAAATTGTTTGTTGTACCACAACCATACTAACATTGTTTGTATCTACATGATTCAAATTGTAATCAATAAGTAGTTCTTCACCATCAGCTATTGATTTAATTGCACATACAAAGACATGGTTTCCTTCACACGACTCGAATATGCAGTTGGGTTTCTTTAATGTAGACCCTGGTTGTGTACTGTTTATAAACCCCGCAATATTATCGGTTGTTTTTTGCCTTCCGTCCATGTACATCATTGCTCCTTTATTTTGAGCTTTCTATTACAGTTGTATATAATTCATTGAAAACCCATATCTACGCATACTTCGTGTATATTGTACCAGATGCATCCAATCACTATAGTTGTAACAGGGTCCAACATACTCCATCAATTCTGTACATCTACCGTACCCAACCTTTATGTCGTCCATGCAAAACAAGCCCAATCCATGCAATGAGGATGGTGCAATTCTATATATCCTCTCATTCACACAAAAATCAGTGTTTACTTTAGGAATATCGCTAGGCACCCATTGTTTCACTAGGTGTTGGTACCTTAAGGGAATGTCGATGTCTCTTATTGTCTCATCATCATAGGAACATGACCCCCCTCCTTGGAGAAAAAAATTCATGCGTTTATCGAATTTTCTTATGATCTTTTGACATCTAGTTGATCTAGCCCATGTAGACCAATTGGATGTCTCACTTTCCTCTAGCCTTCCCAAATTCCCTTTGCTGGAAGAAGACAAGTCTGACAAATACTTGTTTGGTTCTACCTGCACCGTGGCAAAAAAAAAATTTGGCATAAGCATAGCAAAATACCAGCAAAAAAACATGGAAAGACTTATAAGAAAAAAAACTTGGAAAGAATTGTAAGCCAATAACTTGTTAAAGAAAAAGCTTTTCAAGAATGAGTTTGGTTAATAGGTGTGGGAATTTGGTAGCCCTAAAAATTATAATGTATGCCCCTCTTTTGGTTACATAAAAGTCTCCATTCTAACTTATTTCTTTCATTTCCTTTTGCTAACATGAATTGGGTAGGCTTCATAAGCTTCAAATGTATGCTTGTGGCCATTGTAATTTAACCTTTAAACGTTGTCAACCGAGTGGTTGAGTCAACCGAGTTGACCCCCGAGGTGGCTGAGTCAACTGAGTTGACCCCCAACCGAGCTAACTTGGCCTTTGAAACGATTGGAGTGACAAGTTTGGTACCGAACCAAGAAAATCAGGGTATGACTAAATGGATCGGTAACAAAATGGTCAATTCATCCAAATCCATACTAAATTGACCAAGTGAATGTGGGAATGCATAGGCCACACAGATGACACTTCAATTCAAAAAAAAAATAACCTAGAAATATAAACATCTAGACTCTAAACCTACTTTATTATCGAGTCAATTAGGTTTGTAGGATTCCTATACATCATAACACTATTTGGAGTAAAACAGAACTTGCTTTGTGATGCAGGAGCATAGGCTCATTGAAACGAATTCATCCATGGATTGATCAAAGTCATATGAATTGAGAGGCCTTGGGTCTCAACACTTGTAAATTCTTTTATCTTGATTAAAAATCGAATAATATGGAAGAGGACACTTGTCCTTTCCACTTGTAAATGTTTGGATAAGAGTTGTTAGTTTGTTAGTGAGTCACGGATGAATCGTAGGGGTTAGTTGATTTTATTAAGGACTCTGTTCCTTAATTATAGGATTTGTAAACAAAATTATAATAGAACTGGAGGTTTATTTAATGTAGATCCAAATAATTTAGTTAGGTAACTTAGGTTAGCTAGAGGAGCTTTTTGTTAGCTCATTTTGAGGTGAGGCAGCTCGCAGAAGCTTGGGTAGCTCGAGAAGGACAGAGAGGGAAGAGAGAAACTAAGGGTTTGCAGATGGACAATAAAGTTTTGTTATAGAGATTCAATGGAGGAAATAAAATTGTTTTTTTTTTCGATTTTTTGAGTGTTGAAAACCTTTGTGTTGAAAATTGTTTACTGTGTTTACATAAAAGGAAAGCATTCATATCAAGCTTCCCGGTGATAATACATTTGATAGATCTGGAGACATTTGAAACCCTTGCAATGAAATTCATTTTTCTGTATGCATACAAAGGAAGAAAATTTATGAATCGCCCAGGGGGAATCGATTTACAACTTGAAGATGACTATATAAAATCGTAAGTTATTACATGTTCCTTCGTATTCAATGGAATCGTAGTTAAATCTTGCGAATATACAGTTACCAATCTATTAGGAAGTCACTATGCACAATTAACAAAAAATGTATGCAAGTTATGTTTGATCCATAGTAAATATGCATTACGGAGAATTAAAGTGGACAGAGGTTAGCGAGTTTATGTTTTCTCGTAAGAGTTATTCAATATGACTTTGAAATTGGTTGGAATCCAATCTCTGGGATCTTACGGTTACTGTTCAATATGAAAAAGTCCAAAGTGTATGGTGGGACCTCCAAAATATTCTCCGTAAGTGGTTTATAAACCATATATTAGAATCCTTCTGAAATTGCTGTTGATTTTGTTTAAGAGTCTTTGCTAAAGCTAGAAGAACTACCAACTTTGGTGACAGTTGGTCAAGGTTGAAGAGTAAGCCTGAAATTCACTTTCTGAACAACATTTTTGTAAAACTAAGGTATGCATAGAGTTATGGAAAGTGGTGCTTGCATCAAGTGGTATCAGAGCCTGATTTTCTCTTTGAATAAGATTGGTAGAGATGAGAAGATCCTGGAAGCAGACAATAGAAGGTGAAGGGTGGACAAGAAGGAGCAGAATGAAAGCAGAGGATGATCCATTGGTATATGGATGAACAAGATCAAGGATCTTGAAGGCATAGGACAGATGTTATGCTAACTGTAAATTTAAGATTGCAGGTACAAAAGAAAGAAGGCTGATGATAGTGACAGAGCATGGAGGAGAAGTCCGAGTAAAGTTATTCCCTAGTAATGTAGGAGCTTATAGCAAGTTCAGATTTGAAAATACGATCGAGGTAAATTGAATTTTTTTTTGGTTTCAATTTAACTAATGATACAATTATGGAAGAAATGGTAGACCAGGGAAATAAACTCCATTTTGAGAGAAGGAGTATGATTGTTCTAAAAATAGAACATTGTGGACTATAACAGGGAAGTTAGCAGAAGGAAAAAGACTGCTACGGCCGTATATGTGCATGGGAGGTGTACATAAGAGAACTGGAGTTCTCATTTAACTTTGAGAAGTGTCTCTTGAAGAAGGAACTATATAGTAAGAGTACTATAACAAAGAACCAATGGTGTTTTCAACTGAAGGTAAGAAATGTGTGTGAACACAAACATTCTTGAGAGAGATTGGAAAAGGGAAGTTGTAGAGGATGAAAATAAAAAGAACTTCAAAGTTCTTGAGGAATCAGATCTATTGAAATTTGACAGGCAATGGTCTTTTATTTCCGTTTTCAACTAAATTGTGAAAAATATTCTTCATGACAGGTAGCAGCAGTGAGAAAGGATAGGAAGATGGCAGTGAACCAAATAGTATACAGCTGAAGGTTGGAACAAAGAGGACAAGTTGAATGTTCTTAAGTGAAGGAATATTTGCAAAATATAGAGGAGCACAACATGCTCAAATGAAGATTATAGAGGAGGGAGTCAGTAGGAATTCCATAAACTAAGCATGGAAGAACTTAGTATGGTATTCGAGGATAGGTTGATAAAGTCAACTTATGTTAATGGCTTGATTGCAGATTACGATGGGTGAGGAAGAGATCATAGAAGAAGGGAGAATATGATTACTGAAGATCATATCAAAGGTTCAAGAATCGTGAAGATTAGCTGAAATTGAAGTACAGCTAGAAGTGATGGAAGGACTGCTACAGAAGAATGAAGAAGACCAGAGGTATGGATGGATTTTGCCAAAGAAGGTAACATGGTATATGTTACAAAAGAAGCTGAGACAAAGGATAAATGTTCATTGGAAGAGAGGAAAACTCATAAGAGATGAGTTACAGCAAGAGAGAGATGCTGAGGATATAAACATTTGTGAACCTGAACAAGGACCTATCCTAGGAGAGGATAGTAATGATGACAAAGTCAGGTTCAGATAGTCAATTTGATGACTATAGAAGACTATGAAGATCATTATAGAATTGATGAATAACAGTAATTAAGTGTACAGATCTACATAAGTCAGACTAAAGTATGGGACCCAAGAGGTTTCAAGACTATAGTTACATGACCCAGAGGTCATGGTTTCTTTTGAAACAAAGCAAGGATGGTGACATCATAAGAAGAAAACAAGGAAGAGACTAAAGAAGAATTCATTCAAGGAATTCATTAAAATGTCAGAAGTTATCTCATGACATATTGACTTATGTTTGTTTCTATGATAGGGATTAATCTATTTTGATTGTAGGATAAGTGAACGATAAAAGTGGCTGATATGTACAATCAGGACACAGTTCTGATACATTACTGGAGGAGTCAAGAGACTTATTTTTGACAGAATGCTGGAAAGACAGCTGGAAGGGGTTGCTTGAAATGAGAACATTGCTCAAATTCACATTTGAGCATCTGCTGCAAACCTACAGAAAAGTAGCAAGAAGGGAGCTCATGGACAGGAGCCCCTGAAAAGTTTTTTTCAAGCTCGAGAGTCTAATGCAGGAGCATAGGCTCATGGAAACAAATTCATCCACGGCTTGATAAAATTCATATGAATTGAGAGACCTAGGGTCTCAACACTTTTAAATTCTTTAATCTTGATTAAAAATTGAATAATCTGGAAGAGGACACTTGTCATTTCCACTTGTAAATGTTTGGATAAGATTTTTTAGTTTTTTAGTGAGTCACTGATGACTCATAGGGGTCAGTTGAATCCTGGGTGCTTTTTCTCCACAAAAAGGGGGTAAACAAACCTAAATAAAACCAATACCATTTAATTTCAGACCCTATAAACCAAGTTGGATTGTGCTTTAGGTGATTCTCGACAGTCTCTTGAAGGAGATCAATAGCAAATAATAGTCTTTGGTGTCTTTGCTTGCAACCGTAGGTCACAAAACAAACCTAAAAATCTCTAGACCTGTGCACAAGAGAGGTAACAACCCTAGTTGGCCCTAAAATACCAATTTTGTTCTACATTAAGGGCCCCTGTCAGTGCAATGATTCTTCCCAACGTTTGACAGTTGCCCTGTGATTGCCATTACATGATTTCCATCTATAAACCACTATTGTGGTTTCATCATTGCCCCCATTCAAGAACAAAAAAGTAGACATGACTTCTCTCCCTACATTAAGTCCACGTGAACATAATGACTATATTTGGTACTTCCTCTAATTTGATTGGCTAAAGCCCCATCAAAGAAGATGTAGGTACAATTATCGAAATAGTTTATTTAGTCAAACTTATTACCTTTCTTTTTTGTGTTGACTTAGCCACTTTCAATTCACTAACTCTAAAATAGCTATTAAGTGTTGGCTAACAATGGTGACGATTCCTGGTATTATGTTTCATTAGGTTGCAACATGGCAAACTTGTGAAACAAAATACCAAGAATCGTCACCGTTATCAAAATAGTTTATTAGGTACAATTATCAAAATAGTGAAAGATGTAGGTACAATTATCAAAATAGTTTATTTAGTCAAATTTATTACCTTTCTTTTTTGCGTTGACTTAGCCACTTTCAATTCACTAACTCTAAAATAGCTAATAAGTGTTGGCTAATAATGGTACTTCCTAACTTTTCAGTATTCCTTTTGACAACAAAAGTGAAACATGAAACAATATCCTTGCTTTCAGCATCTTGCACAAGTGATGGCTTTGATCGAACTGTACAAGTACTTTGTTCCCAAATTAAATATTTTGAGACCTATGAACGAAGGGGAGTGAGATGAATGGTTGAAGGACTCAATTGGAGAATGAATTGATGCCATGTTCTGCCTACCCAAAGGTCCTTTTATAATGAATAATATTCCTAAATTATCATTGATTTGTAGTCTTCTATAGTTCACCCATACTGCTCTATGAAACAAAGTTTTACTCTGATCTAGTATGTATATTCATGATGATGCTTGTTTTCACATATTAATTTTCAACCCTAAGGAAATGCTAACTTGTTTTCCCATACTAATTTTCACTGCCTAAGGAAACCCTAAGGAAATCCCATAGTATAAATAACCAAAAAAGACTATACCCCACAAATCAAAAGGCTCTTAAATTAACCATATCATGCCTTCCTCAATGATTTGATGAAACCAAGGGGATGGAAAAAGGGAAAGGAAACATCAAATATCACTCACACCATGGAATAATTCTAAAGCTAACCAACTGTCTAAACCACAAAGGTCATCTTATCCTGTTAATTGTAAGAGGGGCAAAAAAAATCAGACACAGTGAAAATTGGCATAAAATAATCAAATAAAAAATGGAGGACATCAAAATACCTAGTACTTGCTTCAAGACCCAAACAACATTCAAGTGAAATTTCCGCTCTTCATCACCATGGATTAGATATATATATATATATATATATATATATGCACTACAAAGTAGCACTGAAGAGGTTAAAATATCCACTATACATGATCGCCAAGAACTAACATCATTCAAGTGAAGGATTTATGCAGAATGTTGCAGGCATTATACCTCTACTCATTCGATTTACTACAAAGTGTTGTAGATTGCTTAGTGCTCTTCTCTGTTTATCAGTTACGTTCAACTTCACCGTGAAATCAAAAATTCCTCGCAAATCTTCTAGTACAATGCCTTTACAATAATAGACAAATAATGATGTTGAGTTCTTGGAGATCCGGTAGAGTGGATGTTTTAACCTCTGTGCTACTCTGAAGTGCATAATCCAACACTTTAGAGCCATATTTCCTAGTGGTAACCTACAACAAACATATATATATATATATATATATATATAATCAATAGTGGTGAAGAGCGGACATTTCCAGATCTGGCTACTTGGCACGTTAAATACATTTATATCAGTCTGTAATATTCACTGATTTATTCCTTTTAGCATGTCTTGATGATGCTTGTTTTCCCATATTAAATTTAAACCCTAAGGCAACGCTAACTTGTTTTCCCATACTACTTTTCAACCCTAAGGCAACTCTGTCCTCATGGACGGTTTTGTTTGACCATGATATTAACAGGTATGTAGAAAAAAATTTAATATTTTATAATGATATTCAATGATCTAGGGGTTAGGTTCTAGTTTCTTGCTTATAACAAAACATGGCTAGGATTCTCACTACTCTAAGTGCCCCAACAAAGGTGGATTGTCTCCCAGTTGCCATATCATGTTTGAATTTCTCCTGTGCCTTTTGGAGGTTTAATATTCACCCCTTCTGCTTCCCAGTTCCCAAGGTTTAAGGATTTTGTCCCAATCCTTCTACTATATGTTTAACATCCCGTGTGAAGACCTAGGTATAAAGTTATGAACCTCGTAAATTGTTGTATTTATGAGACCGCCAAAACCTAAATGGAAACCCCTCATAGTCGATGTTTGAATGATAGAAATATTTTTGGGCTCAATTTCAATATCCTCCTTTAGACCCTCATGGTTGTTTAGTATAACCAAAATGCAAGAAAATTTCATATTGTCCGACTTTTTTAAATGACATATCTGTCGCAACAAAATCCCCCACAATATTTCTAATGCCCCTAAAAACATCTAAAGAACAATAGTCAAAGCAAAAACCTTAAAGTCACACCCAAATTAGGGTGATGTCTAACTTCTCTCTTTTCTTGTCAAATAGAGTTCTCCACATTTTCAGACCCATTAGTGCCGAGCCTATACACCAATTCTGTTTGAGATACCATTGTGCATCTTCGGATTTCTTAAGATGCAAGATGAACAACCTTTGGAGAGAGCCAGGAATTTTGGCACACATCCTAGTTTGTCACCCCAATTTTCCTAACCCCAATCCTTAAGGGTTTTCACATTGAATTGTCGACCCTAGACCCTTCCTGTAATGGTTGTCTCTGTTGTATTCTCCAACTTGTTAAGGTGTATAACTACCCCAACCATGAAATTGTTTGCTTTGCCTTGGTTTTTGAAAAGTTGCTACTTATTTCAACTTCTTTGTTCCCAAACTTTTGTCCCCGAACTAGTGTGTTTTTCAAGGTCCTGGCTTTGAGAGTATTTGTTCCCTATGGTATATTTTTTATTGATCCAAGGTCGTTTGCTAGATATGGTACTGCTCTCTGCCTTAAGACCTGCTCTTTATTGTCACTGCCAAAACAGGTACCCTGTGGTGGGGTGGGTGATTGGCACCCCCTTATTACTTTATTTATTACTTTCCTTTCCTTCCTTATGACTTGCCTGAGCTGGAAACCTGAAAGTCAACCCCTACTCCTTATTTCTCTTTCAATCTGAAAGATTAAGGGCTTCTATTCCTTGTAGTATCTGACCTTAACGATTCAATATGAGGATGAACGGGTCTGGTGAATTAATACCTCCTTGTGAAGTAAGACCTCCTCGTTGTGGAAGTCTTTATTCCATTATTATTCCCATAAGATAGTTTGACCTTCCTTACCTTAAGAGGGGTTTTACTAGTTGTAGTCAGGGGCCCCAATTTCCTAGTTCTATTTTAACCGTTCGATAGGTTCGGATAATCAGTCTCTTCGAAGTACTTCTTTGATCAATCATGTCTGTGCAAAACTAGAGAAATTGCGTAATTACATCTATAGATGCGCTACAAAATGAATTATCACTATAATAGTGACTCACAGATATGAGAGGGGGTGAGGCGCAAAGCCCTATTCTAAGTTCATGACCCGAACAACAAGTTTCTCATTTGTAAGGTAAGAAGGTTTGTAAATTGAATCCCTGAATAACCCACTAAATGAGGAAGGGTCTGTCTGCATTCAAGCTTATCCCACAAAGGAGCAAACATCATAGCGTGCACAAAAAGCCCTTGTCACCCAAAAACCCTTGTCACAAGATGCCCAAAAACCATTGTCGCAGCATGCCCAAAAAAAGGAGGTCATGGTCATGATGCTTACCCATTGATCCATGAGCTCGAAATCCAAAACTGGAACTCCAAAACGTTAACCGTGTGCTCCAAATTTGTACTGTCAGTTCCAATTCTCAAGCGTGAGCTCCAATTATCAATGGTGAGCTCCAATTCTCAACCCTGACCTCCAATTATCAACCCTGACCTCCAATTCTGAACCCTGTGATCCAATGGACCTACTCCCAAATTCACAAAAACCTCCAAATTGAATTGAACTGTCCAAAACGAGTCGTG
>LPNX010355114.1:531136-553235 GCA_001517045.1 Pseudotsuga menziesii | reverse complement strand
GTGCTCCCTCTTTATTGACAACCATGGAGGAATGCTATTGTTGATAACAAAAATAGGCCACACCGTGTAAATGGATTTCATCTGTGCAAATGGATTAACACCATCTGCTGCCAAAGAAATCCTAAGATTCCATGGTTCTTCTTTAAAGTGAGGCCACTTTTCCTCAATATCTCTAAAAGCAGTACCATCTGCAGGCATTCGGATAACATCATCTTGACTTCTGTTCCTGGCATGGTAATCCATAAATTGTGCTATGCTTTTGGACCTAAACATCCGTTCCAAATGTGGAATGATGGGAATATAACGAAGAACCTTTTGAGGCACCTTTTTTGTTACTTTATCTGTACGATATCTACTTACATGACATTCCGGACATTCTGTTGCAAATTCATGCTGATTATAATATATAACATGGTCATCGGGGCATGCATGAATTGCTTCATAATGCATTCCAATCTCTTTAATGATGGAAGATAAATGTCGATATGTGCGAGGTAAAATATTTTATGGTGGTAACAAAAAATCAGCTATCAAGATACAAATGTTTTTTAATGTAATAAATAAATAATATTAATGAAACACGCTTCATCCATACGATGATCAATAATGAGTTAACAATACAATTAGGAATACAAATAAACTTTGTCATGATCCTATATATGTGATGGATTATTTTAGATACCTTAGAATACGTGTGATTGCAATGTTTGAAATACCATTCATAACCTTCAAGTTCATTATCAACAATATAGTAGAGAGAAGATTTGTTTTGGAGCCTTCATAAAGGGGTTCATATGCCTTATCGAGAAGAGGTATATCGTGAACATTATTGTCATCCATTCTAACGTTAAATGAATCATGGATCAATTTATTTGTATCATCATATTCAATTACATCATCGGCATGATCATCTTGTTCAATACGATCATTCACTTATTCTCTATTAAACATACACGCTCCATGATCCTGATCCCGAACTTGTTCTGAAAGCACTTCCTCTGGACGACATCCTATACGGTGTCTTTCCTTTAATATAAATACATGGAAACATCAATAGATATACATTAATATATGAAAACAAAATAATACATACAATTACCAAAAAAAATGAATATAATAATATTTATAATGCTAAACCTACAAATGTACGATATTCGTTCCCCCCCTCAGCGTGTCCATGTTCCCTGCAATGTTTTGTGGCTGTTGAGATCAATATTCTTATCCTCTTAAATCCTGTGCATTGAGTACATGGAAAATAGTATTTTCCATCACCCCTTCGTTTCGCCGCATCCCATAGTCTAGCAAGCAATTGTCGGTTGTCTTCGTTTGGATCTGGAATATTTAATCTATTTGAAATTTTGTCATAAAATTCGTTAATGAATATAACCGGTTGTCTTAAAAAATCAAGTTCCACGCATCAAGGTTTTTTCAAATGGAGAGAAGTCGAAGAATAAAAAATTCCCGGCAAACTGTCTATCAATGAAAAAAAAAAAATTCCCACAACCGCTTGTTGAAGAATAAAACAATTCCTGAAAACGTCCGTCGAGGAACAAATAATTTTCGTAATCGTCTGTTGCTTCTACAACAAATATGTCAAAATGTTTAAAACAATTTATATTGATAATGGAAATGTGTCAGATATTCGACACCTTGAACATAGTTACCGTTGAAAGTATGGGACCATAAAATTTAAAATCATGTAAACCTTAATTTTTTTTTATAAACAAATCTATACTGCCCGTCTGATATCCGACTCTCAAGGGTCAAATAACTAAAATTTTTGGGTTCACAGACATTGAATATCTGACAATAAAGTGTTGGATAACCGACACTACAAGGGTCGGAAATCCGACACCCGAGTGTCGAAGATTCAATGACGCTATAAATATTTTGTTATCAGCATTCTGTTGATTGATTGTTGCCCGACACATCCGTGCAAAATGTCGGATGATGTTGGATTCTGACATCAGAATTTGGGTTCAAATCCTGTTGTGTAAGCCATTAAATTCACTCAAGGATCTCACCTGGCCTGGGCCACACCAACCCTTATGATGGTTGGAATTTTTAGGTGTCTCCTCCCAACTAACTCACCCCTAAGGGGATTGAACTCGGGTCACCTTTTTGGTGAGACTCACACCTTAACCAAATGAGCTAGCGATATTTAATAGATTCTATCCAACAATATTTCTAAAACTTCATGAGTCTCATTTCAACAAAATTACAAAGAAGGACAACGAGATTTACTCCATTGAAAAATGCAAGCTTCTTGGTGATGTGAACATTCATGATTCACTTTTAAGAAAGCTATGTCTTTAAGATTCATTTTAATTGCAATCTTACTAAATCAAAGTTCATACCCCTTTTTAAGACTATTTGTACCATTCAAACTTCATAGAAGTTCCCACCCTTCACGTCTTACAGTGAAGACAAGGCTGAAAAGAGAATATATGCCTTGAGTACCATCGTGTGCACTATATTTCAACATCAGAAAGACTAAAAGTTACATGTATGAACATCCACTCGAATCACCCACCAAGTTTCTGAAACTATTTATATTTCTATCTTACCTACTTTCCTTCCTTCTGTGTCTTGTGTTACATACTTTACATTGATTTCAAAGAATCCTCTTCTTCAATGGATGCTTCCTGAGGGGTATGGTAACCCTAAAGTTTGTAAATTTGTAGTTGAGAATACATGTGTGTGTGTGTGTGTGTGTGTGTGTGTGTGTGCACGTGCACGTGTGCATGCGTGCATGCGTGTGTGCATGCATGTGTGTCTGTGTGCGTGTGTGTGTGATTGTAAACCTACTTGCTCTATAGGAGCTCCTCTATTAAAATGTTATAAAAAATGGTCATTTAGGAATTTATTTCTAAGTATTGTTGTAAGTGATTTAACAATTCAATTATGCCTAATTAATCAACTCTTTTTGTGATTAGTTACAAAAATTAGTTAAACAATTGGCCCATCATTTCTTTCTTGCAAAACTTGTTGTTGCTTTCCATGAGGTACAACACAAACTCAATTTTAATTCCCTAAAAAATCTATATGATTTTTAACATTGTCTATGAACATGCATAGTCATGAAGCAACATTATATTGCACTCATACTTTTTTCAAGCATATTTTTTTTTGCTTTCAACTTCTTTTTGGACTTCTAATTATGGAGAAATGGTTTTCTCCTTTTAATTATGAAATAATATCTTAAGCATTCATGTTTGTTGTTTCTTAGTTATAGCTTCTCAGACTATGTGTATTGTTATATTTCCTATTATTTGATGTTTTTTTTAATTGTCTTGTAATGTATATTGGTTATTTTGGCTCATGCCCTTTTTTGTTTTAATGTAGTTTCCAACCTTTATAATATGGTCCTTAGATATAGGCTAGAAGATAACGCTGCAAAAGAAGGAAAGGAATCTGGAGAATCCCATGGTAAAGAAAAAGAGAAGATTGTTGTGCAATGTGGGATTAATCATGTAAATTACCCCTTCGAGGAAGGATTGTGATTGTAATTGTTCACATATATATTATATGAATTTTTTTAAGGGTCTTGAATTTTGAGTTTATTTGTCCTTATTTTTTATAATTATTGTTTATAGTCTATCAAAGTAAAGCTCAATTGATAGTTATTACACATGATGTTGATCCAATAGATTTGTTAGTATGGATTTCTACACTTTGTATAAAAATGGACATCCAATATGCAATTTTCAAGGGGAATGCATGCATTGGACCAATATGTATACTTGTAATATCCGTTTCATGGAAAAATTTACAGAAGTTCAATTTCGAAGTAATGAGTAACTGTGTTTCGTAGAAAATTAATATGCTTAGCTTTTGTATTGTGTAAATATTTATTGTAGATTGTGCACAAAAAGATAACAAATGCTATGTGCTTGGCTTCTGGTAAAAACCAAGACAAAATGAAATCTAGAAATATTTTTGAGGGATTAAAGGTGTGCAATTATGTTGTTATGAGTAGGTATGTTTTATTCATCAATCAATGCTACATAAATCAAAATTATATAGCTTAGTAATAAATTAGTACTCTTCTAGAAGGCTAATTTCAATGACAAGTTTGATGAATACGAACGATAATAGAGAGGTGGCATTATGGGAAATAATTCTCAAGCAAGAACAAAGTCCAAGAAAAAACCCATGCTCAAGGAAGCAATGCAAAGGCTCACTTGAGATTAGTTCCTTGGAATATTTTTTCCAGGTTGAAAATTTTATCGAATTGTTTTTTTTGCAATTTGATTAATATGTATAGCAACATATCAGAGTTTATACTAAATCCAAAGCTATCTTTAGCATTGAACTCATAAAACAAAAGGGAAGTTTTACAATAGTGTATATTGTTGAGTAAAGAACATTTCATACAGATTAAGTGGCCTTGTATACTTACCCACGTTTTATAGGTTGTGATGATGATATTTTCATTTTCTCAGGTGTTAGTGTTGTTTATATTTATTGTCATCTACTTTTAAGATTTTGATTTTTTTATTTATATATACTATAACTATCTCTTGAAGTACTAAGAGGAATGTTAGAGCATCATACCACCTAGTACGATGGTCACATACACCTATGACACATTTTCATTTGTCTTGTACTTATGCCGTATGGTCCAAATCTTAGTTATGTTGGTCTAGCAAGGTATATGGGGTTTTTGGAATCATTAATGCACCCAAGTGCCCCATTTTTTTCAAAATAAGAGTATGAGATCCTTCATTAATGAAATTTCAGTCCTTGGGGTGCCCCTACTCCTTAAAATAGGGAACCGATTTGACCAGAGGCATCCATACATGTATTTGGGTGGTTTTTGGCCCTTTTAGACCATTAATTGTTTCCTATAGGCACTCCCACTCACCCATGCAATACACCACGCCTATAATACCCTCATTTATGTCCTAGCATGCTTCACCCATGTTCACTTTCTCATTTGTGTCCGTTTGAGGTGGTTTGGGAAATTATTGGTCAACCTAGGGCAGTTTGAGGTCCAATCTAATCCTGCCACATGTATGCCACCAATTTTCCTCATAAGGATAAATATTTTCTCCCATTATATTATAAATATGTACCAAACATATTTACATGATGCACAGTAATAGAAACTTCAGTTATTTGCACCATCTCCGTGTGTTAATTTTTATATTTCCACTCTTTTTTGGCATAGGTTGTGAATATCTTGAGTTGTGAGGATTCCCTTAGCTCCTAGATCTTGTTGTGAATCATATTTTCACATGGTATGAGATTTATTTGGATCTGAAAGTAAAATTTATATAGTTTTATTTTCATTTTAGGGCCTCTTCAAGAAAAAATTGAGAGTGTGCATTGTAGGTAGTTCCATTCTCTTTGTCACAAACTGAGCAAGCAAAAATGGAGCAGAGTCATGTATTGATTACCCCATTCAATTATTTAGAATGGAAGGATGAAATAGTCATCTATTTGAGGTCTAAAGGCCTCTACAGAGTAACCATGGGAACTGATGCTGATCCCAACTCTGCTGTGGAAAAATCAAAGTACTTCAACAAATTAGATGAAGCATTCGAGATGATTTGCCTTAGTATTTTGAGGGACCTTCTCTTCCATGTAGACAGTATTATCACATCCAATGAAGTTTGGCTCAATATCGAGTCACTATTTTGGAATAATAATGAGATGAGAGGACAACAACTCAAAAATCAGTTGATCTCATTCAGCCCAACTCACTTTGAGATGATCCAAGATTTGTTCACAAAGTTCAAATCGTTGGTGCTTCAGATGAAACAATGTGGAATCAAAAAGAAATAAGAGAATATAATATTCTCTATCCTTTCAAAGATAATTCTTGAGTATCGGTTTTTTGTCTCGACATTCCATTCAGGAAAGCTGAAATTTCAAAATTGGAGAATGCTTCCACTGGCAGACTTCATGGAGTCTTTAACTCAGGAATAAGACATGTTAGCTCAAATGGGTACCATCAAATCCACCAAGGATAAATCCCTTGCTGTAGGTGTTTTGAATCAAGCCAGAGGAAAGAATAAATCCAAGGATTTGAAGCAAAAAGGAGTGAAGGAGAAGAAGCATCCATATGCGGAAATCTCAAGTTCAACTGATGAGGATTCGAAAGCCAAGAGGGTGAAGAGTAAGAGAGAGAAGCCTAGATGTAATTATTGCAGAGGTTCACATCATGAAAAATATTTATTCAGAAGGAATATCAACATCATGAAAAATATTTCTTTAGAAGGAATATGGACATCATGACCAAGCTCCTTGAAGACAGCAATATTGATGTTCCATATTTTACAATAAGAGAGGAGCACAAGCTCTCCTTGGAGCAAGAAGATGGTAAGCGCTTGTATGCTTTGGGTACTAGGGATAAAAATGTTTGTCATATACTTGTTTCACATACATTTATTTCTGATTTACAGCATGCTATATAATATTTTTAAACCTCCATCCCTTCCTTGGAAGAAACCCCAAACAGTTCACCAAAGTTTCCTAAACAAACTGGTCATTTTTCACTACTTTTCGACTTATCTTCTAAAATC
Organism: Pseudotsuga menziesii; assembly: GCA_001517045.1. Lineage (NCBI taxonomy): Eukaryota > Viridiplantae > Streptophyta > Pinopsida > Pinales > Pinaceae > Pseudotsuga > Pseudotsuga menziesii. The sequence continues at coordinate 546,705 of LPNX010355114.1, read as the reverse complement.
TCTTTCCCACTCCATTAAGATCCTTCCTATTCTGATTATGAAGGTTATATAAGGAATTATAATCTGTTTATTACATTCAAACTTGTTTCCTCAACCATTTTATTCCCAAAATACCCAACAACCCTCATGTTCACTAGTTGGAAAATCTCAAAATTGCATTGTTTCGAATACCATGTCACTTGTGTATCTAGTTTTTATGTCTTGCATATAATCATTGGTTAGAAATCCATGTCATTGTACTCCATGGCACTTCTATTTCACATGTATATACTATATCTCACCAACTCTGTTTCAAATTTCAAATCTCTAGACCATCCAAGTTCGCTCAACTGTCAGTGTGATCTAGTTGCCCACTCGTTTCCCACTATGGACCCATTTTCTCATGGAGACACTATACCTATGATATTTTATGTTGTATATGACTTATATTCTAGTATTTCAAAGCCTCATGAGATTTTTTACAAATTTATGAAGGTGCTTCATCAAATTGGGAAGAAGATTAGTGGTTTAATTCATGATAGGGAAACTACACATGAAGTTGATTTTGTTGAGTATTTTGATGCTTTTTGGGAAAGTGTTTGTAGAGATATATTTTCCATTATTGATTATGCTTCCAGATCAGATTATTGTTGCAAGAAAAAGCATTCTTATGATTCTCCTCCATCAACAAATGATGACCTTCAAGGGGCCTCTCCACATGTTCTTTGTCTACAACACATTGATGCATTGGTGCATGATCTTGGCATCCACAACATCTTCACCAAGTCTATCACCAAGAAGTTGTTCATTAATCTTATTAAAGTGAAGAATAAAACATGTTGAATATATTTTGATCATATTTGTGCCATGTCCATTATTGAGGGAGAATTTTCCCCATGAGGTTTTGCCTCTTTCCTCATTTTTAATTTCATGGACAAATAATTTTTTTTAGAGGTGACTTGAGCCTCAGTTGCCAAGGCCTCAATTTTTTATTTGGTTACACTAAGTCAGGCTTAAGGGGGGGTGTTATAGAATCATACCAACTAGTACCATGGTCACATAAACCTAGAACAGATTTTCATTTTTCTTGTACTTATGTCATATGGTCCAAACCTTGGTTATGTTGGTCTAGCAAGGTATATGGGGGTTTTGGACTAATTAATGCACCCAAGCAACCTATTTTTGGTCAAATAAGAGAATTATCACTCATTAATGTAATTTCAGTCCTTGGGGCACTCCTACTCCTTAAAATAGGGAACTGGCTTGACCAAAGGCGCCCATGCATGTATTTGGGTGGTTTTTGGCCCTCTTGGACAATTAAATGTCTCCTAGAGCCACTCCCACTCATCCATGCACTCCACCATGCCTATCCTACCCTTATTTATGTCCTATAATTATTCACCCATGTTCATATGGCCATTCATGACCGTTTGAGGTGGTTTGGGAGCTTATTGGTCAACCTATGGGGGTTTGAGGTCCAATATAAGCCTGCCACATGTATGCCACCAATTTTCCTCCTAAGGATAATGATTTTCTCCCATTGTATTATAAATATGTACCACACATATTTACATGATGTACAATAATAGAAACTTCAGTTATTGGCACCATCTATGTGTGTTAATTTTTCTCTTTTCACTGTTTTCTATCATAGTTTGTGAATATCTTGAGTTGGGAGGATTCCCTTAGATCCTAGTTTTATATCTGATTTTACCACACATGCTTTATCACATGTTTATGGCCTTTCATATCCCTTTGCTAACTCTATGAACCCAAAGGACTTATATTATCCTTTGATATTCCAAGTTCATCCCTTAAAAACCCCTATTTATTGTTGTACGTGACTTTTAAGCCTATAGTCATGTGTACATTCAACTTTTGACCTCGAAACCGCTTACATCAGGATGTGTGCATAAAGCCAAATAGTTTTGGATTTTTCCTCATGTGAGTCCGAACCACTTGACTCTTGGCCTTCCAAATGCCTTGAGAATGCTTGGATCCAGCCCTCCATTACCCTTTTTGAGTGTTATATAAGGAACCCCTTGGGTACATTGAAGAAGAGGAATTGAAGAGCAAATAAACTATAGTCCATTGTTGCCTAAGTATGCTTATACTTGAGTCTCCATCCCTTTGTCCCTTTGGAGTACTTTGTATTCTTCCAAAGCTTTCCTTTGTCTTGTGAGCTTGCTATCGAGATGGAGGATTGAGGTGGTGGAGGCCCAGGTGGAGGACTTGATTTCTTCGGTTCGTAGACATGTTGACAGAGGTTGTCACTCTTGTAATCTATGATTTTATTAATAGAAATATATTTTCCTATCCATTTAATATGCAATTGAATGAATATTGAATCCATGGATATGTTTAATTGCTTATACATTGATTAATATATATGCTAGAGTAGGTCCAACATGTCATATAGAGCATTGTTGTCTTGTTTCTTGTTGTTGAGAATGAATTGCTAAAGAAAGTTTGAATTGGAAAATATCAATAGGGATCTACTTCAACCGTCTGAAACAAGGTACGATTTGATATCCATTAGTGTTAGATGTTTTCTTTCTCTTGCATATTTGAAAAGATTGATTTTTGGTGTCTAGCTCTCTATTGTGGTACACCCCAAGCCATAGGAAGTTTCTATCCGTAACAGAATTGGCGATTCCGCTGGGGACAGTTCCTAGTTGTTTTTCTTTGGGGTTTTTGGTATTCAATGTACTTGAATTTCTCTTGATTTCTCTATTTTTATGTCGGGTCTAGGGGCATGTTTTCCCAATAGGGTCCTAAAGAAGTAAAAATTTGTCTTATCTTGTCCATTTTCCCTATTTTTCTATCTTTTTCTTCCTGTACGTGGGTTTTGCATTCACAATTACATAGTTATATTGTTTTTCACAAGTTTTATGTGTGAGATTCAACTTATTTATCTCTGAACAAGAAGTGGTTGCAAGAATAAGCAAGAAGCTAAAATCTATTAAATATTATCTATTCAAGATTTTTCAATGAGTGGATGGAAATCCCTTGTACATGGGTGTTCTTTCTCATCTTCATTATGTTTAATTTGGTTAGGTTATGGTTTGAGATAAAAACAAAACTAAATATTTTGTACTTTAATGCATAAAAGAATATAATTCAAAACTAGTTCTCTAACAACAAGGTAGTGCACCAATAGAAGTAATTTTAATAAGACAAGTTAAAACATAATTTTCATACCAAATCTTGTCTTCTCAGAGATAAGTCTCTAAAATGGAACAACTAACCCTTACCTAAGGGTAATTTGGTAAATATGTAATTGAGAGAGAGAGGTAGGAAACTAAAACAAGTTCAAACTTAGGATGCCCCAATAGATTACAAAACCCTCAAGGCTGTCTTAAAAGACCTCAAACTAGCAAAGGAAAAATTGTAGCAACAGGTTAGTGGTATAAGCAAGGGAAACCTCAATACAAGTAAAGACAACATCATTATAGTGGCAACTGGAACCCTTTCAAAGAGCAGAGATACCCTTACGACTCCTTCACATAGGCAATCAGTATCCTTAAACGATTAAATATTTTTACTTTAATGCATAAAAAATATATAATTCAATTGTAACAACAAGGTATTGCCCCAATATATTGTAGAAGTAATTTTTATACGACAAGTTAAAACTTAATTTTCATCTCTTTCAACTTTAACACTCCCTAGTGTTCACTATGTTAAAGTTGGTCCTTGAGATATAATTAATGAATTGCAAGGTACATGAAATAGAACATAAATGGTAACAAAAATACTATAAAAATATCAGGAATAGTAGAAGTAAAACATGAACATAACAAAGATTAGGGAAAACGATTTATCTAATTGTGAGGTCCCTCCTTATACTCAAATTGTACTTTCAGTTCAAATCTTTTCTTCTTGAAGACAAGTCTCTAAAATGGAACAACTAACCCTTTTCTGAGGGTAAATATTTACCTGTGAGAGAGAGGTAGGAAACTGAAACAAGTTTAAACTCAAGATTCCCTAACAGATTACAAAACCCTCAAGGCTATCTTAACATACCTCAGATTAGCAAAGGAAAACTTGTAGCAACACACTAGAAGCGTAGAGGTATAAGAAAACACAACCTCAATACAAGCAAGGAAAACCTTAGAATAGTGGCACTGACACCCTCTCAAAGAGAATATATACCCTTACAACACCTTAACATAGGCTAGTAGTAGCCTTAAACTAGCTCAAGGAACCCTTAGTAACCGTCAGTAGGCTATGATATCCACAAGAAGGATCAAGATAGGTCACAGATAAAGATGGGAAGCCACACAAGCATCACATACCACTCTAATGAATATCAACAAGTTCATGACCAAAGTCTGGGCATTCAATAAGAGTCATGACCCACTCTTATAAATAGTAGCAAGGTCATTGATCAAGTCTGGGAATTAAACAAGATGAGTCATGTTCCACTCTTATGAACAACAACAAGGTCACAGATTAGGTTTGGGAAACCAACAAGGGCCAAGGACTCACCAACCACTATTATGAACAACAACAAGGTCACAGATCAGGTATGGTAAACCAACAAGGGTCGTGAGACTCATGACTAGCTTTAGCAACCCACATTGAGGTCATGATTCAGCATAAGCAACCCATATAGGTCATGCATAACTTAAGACAACCCACACTAAGGTCACAGTTAAATAATAGCAACTTGAATAAGAGGGAGACAACCTTATATGTTTGAGAAAGAGAATATATGATGGCTCCAAACCAGTAGCAGCAGATAAGACAAGAAGATAGAAGTATAACAGGCTGTGGGAGATGGTGGTTCTAGTTCAAAGCAACAGTTAAAAACCTAGACGCCAAGATAATGGAGGAGTAGTGAACCCTACAGTAGACAATGGATTGGATAAATTATTCTCTTATCAAGGCACCACACAAATTAAGTTTGTGACTTTAATTTATAATCGTGTCAAGATTCCTAGAAGGGTCACTTAACTCTTAGGAAGGTTACCCAAATAAACATAAAATAATATTATGTTGAATTAGGATGGGTTACAAATGGTCAAGTGGTCATACAAAATTAAAAATAGATAAAGTTAAGTCATCATAGAAAAAGGTTCAAGGCACCACAACCAAGATGGATGTTAGGACCAATAGGGAAACATAAGACCATAAGTCAACAAGAGGGGTCACATCAAGGTGGGAAGACAACTCTTTCACCCATAAGACAAGGCATACCAATAAGGTGGGGAAAAAACCCTTTTTCCCACAGGAAGGGGAAATCAATCTATAAGTGTTTCATACATGTAAGTGATCTATAAGTGAAAAAAACTCTCAAGTTATGTGATCTATAATTGTTTCAGACAATAATTGAAGGTTCATCATCATCATATAAGGAAGCTTCACACTGGACAATGTGATCATATGGTCCTCTTGACCACTCCTAAGGGTTAATTTCTAGTGACATCATCAAGGAGTGGGAAGTCCCTTGAGAAACAACCTAGCAATAACCATTTAGGAGAGGAGGACATCATACATCATCATCTTGGTCAACTGACCAAGATCCAACTGGTTATCTAACCAGGTATGTACCTACAGGCACCACTTGGTCCTAGACCAAGAATATTCTTGGTCCCAGACCAGGAAGTCTCTATCTCAACCTACATGATCTTCTTGGTCAACGTGACTAAGAAACTATCTGGTCCTGAACCAGAATACCCCTTGTTTGAATGCTTAGCTCCAGTTAGAGGACACCACCTTCATGTAGAGAAAATATAGAGAAGCTCAAAAAGATACAAGTAAGATTTTTTGCAAAGTACTTATACTCCATGTTGTCAATAGGGGTTAAATTAGGAGAGAAATATGCACCCCAGGCTTCCATAATAGATTGGATGGGCTCATAAGAGAAGAGAAACCTACTAAATTTTGACAATATATAACAAATGAACTTATAAAATGTACAAAAAGGTAGTTGATTAGTAATTAGAACTAGAGACTTGAAATTAAGTTCAAATTTCATTTTATTATTCATAAAAGGAAAAGGGATTTAGAAGAAAATGACACCTAAAGGAAGAAGCTTCCTAATACATTACATTATGCAACACAAACCACACAAACAATCCACATTCCCACATGACTTGTATCAACAAAATCATTATTTTAGATCTAATATTTCTACAACAAATAATATACACTCACACATGCCTATAGCAACAATTCATTATTTCATATCTAAGATTTATACAGTAGCATCCATTATGAGATTCCTTTGAAAATTATATAGTGTAAAATTTTCACACATGTCCTGAAGCAGCAAATTCAACATTTCATATCTAAAATTTCTACAACAAATAATTTACACCGATGATTCATGCATGCCTGTAGCAACAATTTATTATTTAAGATCCAGGATTTCTATAGTAGTCTCCATTTTTAGTTTCCTTTTGCACAGTAGATTCCATTTTTGAGATGCCTGCAATGTTAAATTCTCACAATATATAACAAATGAACTCATAAAATGTACAAAAGGTAGTTGATTAGTAATTAAAACTAGAGACTTGAAATTAAATTTAGATTCCATTCTATTAATCATAGAAGGAAAAGGGATTTAGAATAAAATAATACCTAAGAGAAGAAGTTTACCAATACATTACATTGTGCAACACAAACCACACAAACAATCCACTCAGACATGCTATGTAATAGCAAATTCATTATTTCAGATCTAAGATTTGCAATAATTTATGTCATATCTCCCCATTGAGGAAATATATTCCCAAGATATGCATATACCTTAAATCTCATAAGCATAGCAGCTTCTCATGGTAATTTAACATGAACAACATACATAACTAGAGAGTGTTGCAATATAAATAGCACAAACAAGAAGAGCAATATAAATTCATAGTCAATTGAGATTCATATTTCAATACAAAATATGTTGTATTTGTACCAATAGAAAATTTAAACTAAAATTTAAATTTCAAAACAAATTATGTTGCATTTGTACCTGAATAGATAGCACAGATTCATCTTCACCTCAAACTGTATTAGGGAGAAACATCAAATCCCTAGCAGACTAGCAATATCAATCTTGACAATTTAATTGAGAGACTCAGAGCTACTCCAATATACATTGGGTATTTAATTTCCATTGCTATGCATACCAATTACCATAATATCATGTATATTTATAACTAAGTATCCAACACAAATTCAGAATACCAAGTATAATTTAGGATTGTATGACCTTGTAATTATACTAATCAAGGATTTCATCCAATGCTAAATTGTTGATTTTGCAATCTGGGATTGTGTGACTTATTTCTTTGGTAATACTTAGAAACAAGATATAATCAAAGATTTGATGGGGTTGTGATAAATTCATAGTTATAAGAGCTGAGTATCCAACACAAATTTAGAAGAACAAATGTAGTTCTAGCCTTAGAAAGGATAAAACCATGCAAACTTGTATGGCCCCAAGGTCTCGTATGGGCCAACCCATAGATTATTTTACAAATATTTAATCTATTTTCGAAGCTCCTATTTGTAGTTTCCAATCAACATATGGGGGGCACTACACATACCAAAAAAACTATGTGTATACCACCATATGGTGTTTTCACATGCATGCCATTTCAAGCGAAGGGTAATCTAGAGACAAAAGTGAGCCAAGATTTCAATAGAGAATTCATACCTCCTAGGACATAGAAATGAATGGGGAATTGATATATACATAGTTTGTAATAGGTATCACCTCCTTGGACTTGGCTAGTCTTAGTGTTGGCCAAGTGAATTCTTTCACAGTGGTTTGGTAGGTCAGGCCATCCTCTGCTCTCTACAGGCACCGATCTGGGAACTTGTCATAATCATGAGAAAAATGAAAAATGAGTTAAGGTCCCAAGTGCCATATGCAAATAATCTGGGCACTAAAGCCTGATCCATTCTAATATTGGAGTACAATTTTCCAAATAAGTAGAGTTTGGCTGTTGAATGATTATAAAATCAATAGCTAGGATTAAGCATAGACTGTGGATTCGTACTATGCACACTACCCATTGTTGCATTAAATTCCCAAATATAGAAAAAAATAATTTAAATAATTTTTGGAAAAAATAGTCAGTTATTGAAGAATTCTACAACTTACAAGGCCATTCAACACAAAATTCTAGCAACCCACATTCACACACAAATTCTACAAAAAAATATTTATACACTCAGGGTTTGCATAATCCATAAATTATCACAAATAAGTCGAATTTTCAATGTATCCCATGTTGATACAACAATTATGTTTCAACTTTACCAAAGCACCATAAAATAACTATTCTATCAACAAACTTGTTTTTTATTTTTCCATGCATATAGTTATCTAGAAGTGAATTTTGTTTCACAAAGGAATCAAATTCCCTTAGCTACCCTACATATATCAATACTCAGAATTGTCTTACTTTATCATTCAATCAACTAATTGAATTTAAAAACAATATCTGAAATAATTATTAATCACCATACTCATATACTAGAGTAACACTATCTGTAAACCGTTTAAAAGGAAAATTCTTAACCTACAGGAAATTATGGCATCAAACACGAACCTACAAAAGATGAATAAAAATAAGAAAAATAAACTCTAGAATAACTATTATATGATGTTTAGACAAACTCAAATCGTGTAAAATATTTAACTCATGGATTATCATTAAGCATGGAGCTTCACTGTGTTAAGCATCAACATCAATTAGCAGTCACAATATGTCTTGGATGATAATATCAACATTCACATTAATTCTGATATATCCCCCACCTCTAGTTTTTATATATTCAAGAAGAAAATCAAGTGCTTCCACACACACTTTTCTTTTTTCAAACTAATTATAGAAAATGTAGCTTAGACATCCTTTTTGGCATACATAATAATATTTACATGATAATATGAGTTGGATCTTGAATCCATAGGATGATTGAGCATTATTCATCACTCCTAAACATTGAGTTCTATATGTTTTGAATAGACTTGCATATTTGCAGCTAATTCATGTGAATTTCCTATAATTATCTGTTGACTTTAATTCCTTTGAACTTCCTGTAACTGTCTGCTGAGTTTGATTCTTATGAATTTCATATAATATATTACCTTGTTGATTCTCATTATGTCATTAGCTAGATGAAAGTGGGAAAAAGTGGAAGTTTTTAAGATCAAAATGGATATAAATGGGCCTAGTGTAAGGGTCAAACCTAGCCCATATTTTAGATTTACCATTACAAAACTAAACATAAAAGAAAAAACCTTAAATATTTGATAATCTTCTTTCCTTAGAATCTTTACAGATTTCATTTACCTTGTCCCATTCCACCATCGCTGAATCAATCCCTTTCAACGACACTCTCATCAAAGCATATGATGTATCCAATGATAATTTTTTCCATCATATATCCTTAATTTTGTTTTGTCTTGAGAACCCTCTCTCGCATGCCACTGTACTTGTAGGAATACTAACTATCACTTGCCATAACTTTGACATGTTAGGAAAATTTGTATGTAGCTCCGTGACACAAAAAATCCTCCAAGAATCTTTCATGGATGATACCTCACAATTAACATGAAGAGTATCAACAAATATATGCAACTGTTTTAAACAAGCTTCAAAATCAAATGTTGTTTTGTTCTCCTCCTTCTCACATAAAGTATGTTGCAAGTGTTGAAAAAGTTTTTCAATCCAATGCTTTGAATTCCATTCTCTGCCATGAACATCCTGTAAATAATGACAAGGGCTAAACAACCTTGCAGAGTTGAAAAAATAAATATCGGGAAATATTCCATTCAAACTCTCTACAAGAGCTTGAACATAACCTTTTGCAATTTTTTTGCAACTCTCTGCTAAACCTTCACTGCAAGGTTTCCATAATTTTTTTTGAGTATCAACATAATCACCACATGCATGTGGAATTGCTACAAATCATACTTCATGCCTATGAACAAGTCCCTCTTTATCATAAATCTCTAGATAACCAAATTTAGAAGCATCTAGAAATTTATATAAGTAACATGTGCCATCTGCAAATGTGTCATTTCTTAAAAACCACCTTCTTAAAGTGTTTATGGTAACATCTATGGCTTCCCCTAAAGATGCAACATCAAAGTACTCTTCTTGGAATTTCTTGTTCAACTTGTTTAGTTCACCCATTATATCTGCAAGCATATGTAAACAAAATTGTACTAAAAAATCCTTGCCTTGTCATAGCATGAGTCTTTCTTTTCTTTTTTCCATAAATTCAATATGGTAGGCATAAATACAACAAGTCTTCCAATGACTTATCCCCTTGATATCCATCTAACTCCATGGATTTGAAGAGAATTAAGAGTTTCAAGTTGCATAAGTTCTTGTAGAGAAATTAGTTCACTATTTATTTTAGTAGAATTTTGTACCCAAGAATACACCTTATTTTCCAATTCCTCAACAAATAATAATTCAGGTATTCTTTTAGAAGCATCTAATGCTGCTAAAGCTTCATGATGAGCAATGCAATGAATACCTATAAGATTAGGAACATATTTTCTCAAAAAAGTAACAAAACCATTTTAACTGTCGACCATTAATGAAGCGCCATCCATGAAAACTCCTATTAATATTTCATTTGAAAGACCCCTTCCTTCCATTAAACCATTGACTGCATCATATTTTGTTTTCCCTCTTCCATCACAAACATTTATGAGCTTTAAAACTATGAAATTGGAGGCCTGAACCCTTTTGACTCTATAAATGTGGCATAAACCATGAGATGTTCCTCCAAATTGTGATCCATGCTTTCATCTAGCATCAATGAAAAAAAGGGCTATCCAACATTCTTGAAATTCGTAGCTTTTCAAGATATTCAAATATAGCAAAAAGAAATTATTTTGCAGTCATGTGATTTGTATATGATGTGTAGTATTTATTCTTTGGCATGCTTGGTGTTTGCAAGGAAATTGCAACCAAACAAAGTGATTTATATTTTGAGAGTGGTAAATATTCTTTCACTATCCAATAAACTAATTTTATAGTTGTGATGACTCTTTCCTTGTTCCTATCATCAATGCATACTATGTGTTACAGAGAGAAACTTCCTATGGCTTGGGGGTACCACAACAGACATTATGACACCAGAAATCAATCTTTCCCAAGATGCAAGAGTAGTAAGAAAATATAACACTTAGGGATATTGAATCATACCTTATTTCAAATAGTTGAAGTAGATCCCCATTGAGCTTTTCCAATGCAATTGCAATTACAATTTTCTATCAACAACAACAAACAAAGCAAGCATGATATGTATAAATGTATTAGAGCTATTCTATCATACATAATCAATCATACATAAGCAATTAAATACATGCATGGATTCAATATTCATATTTAAAATGCACATGAGTTGTACAGGAAAATATATTTCTATTAATAAATCAGAGATACAATAGTGACAAACTCATGATTTGGACAGGAAAAGGGACTCCCACAACCTAAAGGAGGCATCTCAGCATGGGAACCAAATGCAAAAATGGGTCTAACTAGGGTACCCATGTATAGGAAGGATCTACCATTCACACAATACCAATTCTAATAGCATCATGAAGGTTCCGTGATATTGTGGAATGGGTTCGTACCTAAGGTCAAGATGAAATGGTCATAAGGTAATACATAAATGCAAGCAGATGTGAAATACTCACCTATATGTCAGTTCAAAATTATACCTTTCTTGGGAACGAATGAGTCAAAGCCTCAGAGAGAGTGTACAAAAAATGGACCCTACATGATGAAAATATTAGTCCAAAACAACCCAAAATTGTCAACAAAGAGTCCAAACTATAGGCTACAGCAAGGACTAATCATGACAACTGCATTTATAGGAAAAAATGCGGTGGACGATGGGACATAAAAAGGAATGTAAGGTGTAGATCCAAAGTTCACGTATCCACTACCACCCCCGTGAGGATGAACACTGTTGTGAATACCAGGTGAAGGAAGTGAAAATACTCCATAAATAAAGCAAAGGGTGGAATATGACCAATCCTGAATCTATGAACAAGGGGTGAAACCATGAAGTTGGGAAACACTTTTGCTTGTTTTTTGACAAAACAAATTGAAAAAATTTATGTTTTTCAATTTCAAACCCTTCAAACTGATATCTCCATTAGGAATTTCACCTTGAAGTAAACACAAATGTTTTAGAGAATTGAAATAGATACGTACTCATATTTAAAAAAAAAAATTTATCGACATATAGCAAGGCAAATTTGGAGGGCACCAACAACATATACTTTAAACTTTGGAGTATGAATAATGAGTGACCTTTGTGGCCTCATTTTTTATTAGAGATAGTTATTTGTTTTAGGGAAAAGAAATGTATAATCATAATCTACACTCATTGCAGTTGTGCATGGACTATATGTTTAGGATTTTCAGACTTATACGCTAATTTTTATTATTTATCGAAATAACATATGTACCAAAAAGGGTGCCTTATTGACACATGCTTTTGTGGTCTCATTTTCTTTCAAATGTGTCTCTTAAAAAAAAAACTAAAATAACCCTTTTGAAGAGGACACTGCAAGGAACAATCTTGTGTTTTTTGTTTTTAAAATTGGGTTCGTCTTCGTGACTATATTGAATTTTTATTGTCGCTAGTTTTTTTAATGATAAAGTTTAGAAAAAAATTCGTAAAAAATAGAAATCGTAAATGAAATTAAAATATATATATATATATATATATATGATGAGAAATTATTTTGAATGATGAATCTACTGGTATAAACTCCGACAGGTAATTCTCATTTTTTGTAGTGTTTCAACCTTGCTAAAGTGAGACATTTCTGAAAATTCCAGAAATGGTGCTAGAAATGTTGACTAACAACTCTCGGCCAAGAAAATATATGGGTCGAGAGATTTAAAATGTCTTGGGAGAGAGTTAGTTTCGCTCAAAATCTAACCCATATTTTAGCAATTCTCTCAGTCGAAAGTTGTTTTAAACTCTCAGACGAAAACATAAAATATATCTCGACCAAGAGTTTTGTCACATAATGCTTCAAGAATCTTTTAGGGGACGACACATCAATCTCCCATGATTCTGACGGGATTCCAAAATTTCTCGTCAGAGAGGTGTATAAATAGGCTCTTGTCTGAGATAGGTTTTATCAATCTCTCAATCGAGAAGTTTTAATATGTTTTTTCCATTGAGAGTATGCAGATACCGTTTCTGCCAAGAGTTTGTAGATTGTTTTTCAGCCGAGAGTTCAAAGATCATTTTTTAGCCAAGATTTTTTATATCCATACTGCAGCCATGATTTCACATATCAAAGTTTGCATATATACTAATATTTTTCATTATCCAAGTTCTTCAAGCCACAATTTTTTTTATCAAGGTATTTTCTTTAACCCCTATTTTGGTAGGCCCTTGTCTTTTTCATCAAACACCTTCTATGAAAACTAAGAATATGGGGAGATATCCTTCTTGACAAGATAGATCATGGTAGTTTCATATTATTTTAATCATTCACCCATTAAGTATGGAAAGCATTTTCTCAAGGCCACCTGAGCTAGTTTCCCAACACTTGGTCATTTTCAGGACTTTCTCCAAAGTTTATCCTAAAACCCTATTTGGACAGATCCATAAATTCTTCCTCAGGAACTTTCAAGACGATCTGAAGATGTGGACAGGTAGACAAAACACCCATCTACACAATGACCATATGGTGTGATAAATTTCTTGAACTCACAAACTATGGCAGGCATTTCCCTGAGGCCACTTAGGCAGATTTGCTACTTTGGTTTAAAAGCAACTTGAACTCCTGTTTTGGCAGGTTATTAGTTTTGTCATCAAACAGCTTCTGTGAAAACTAGGACTATGGAGAGATATCCTTCTTAAAAATATAGAGCAAGGTAGTTTCAAATTATGTTTATCATTCACCCATTAGGTATGGAGGACATTTTCTAAAGGCCACCTGAGCCAGTTTTCCAACACTTAGTCATTTTCAAGACTTTCTCAAAAATTTATCTTGAAACCCTATTTTGGCAGATCCATAATTTTTTCATCAGACATGCTTAATACAAATTAAGATCGTGTTTAGGTATAAATATCAATAGAGTACAACTTTACCATATGCTGCGGGCATTTACTTTAACCTATAATTTATATGGCAGGAATTTTCTTGAGACTACTTCTAGGTAATTTTACTTTCTCTCGTGCAAAACCTTGTTTTGGAAAACCTATAAGTTTTTCATACAATAGTTCTTAGTATATTACTCTTGTTGTGTCTTGCTATTATATTTTTTTCAATGTATGTATTTAACTCTCAATTCTCATATAGTTTCATGCATTTGATCTTAGGTTTTAATTCCTTCAACATGGGAAATTGAAGGAATTGCGGAAAAAAACATGATCGCACCAGAAATGATGAAGAGGCAAGGAAAGAGAAAAAGCGTGAAAATATGAGAAATTTAAGAGAAAAAAGAGCAATGGAAAGAAATGTGGAGGCACTTGGCGGAGATGAAGAAATGCAAAATGTGAACCTCGCACATGGTGGTGATGAAGGAATGCAGATTATCGAGGAACACGTTGATGAAAGAAATGAAGAGCATGGAGGTGACAAGGAAATGACAAATGTGGAGCAAACTATGGGTAGCATCAAGAAATATTAACATCAAGAAATATTAATTTAGTTGAAAGTGATATCTCTTTGATAGATTTTATGAACAATGTTCAAGGATCAAATATATAAATATATCAAGCACTCTCACTCAACACGATGGCAGGACCTACAGTTCAAGCAATCATGATATGTATTTCGAAAAGGAACAATATTATCCATTATCGATTTTGCTGAAAATTACACTTTCACTCCGTAAAAGGAGATACAGAGTGAGTATTATCATTGAGATTAGGTATCTATACTTGTTCATATTATGTATAGACATGCAGAGCTTGATGTCAATGGTTTTGATAGCAATGAAAATAATCATGAAGTGATTAAGGAGTATCATTTCTACATCAGTGATGATCATACACATGATACATTTTTTGTCGAGCATTGTTTAGGTATGCTTTATAAAAAATTATCAAGACAAAGGATCACTTTTAAGGAACATTGGGTGTGGTCAGATGGTTGTGCTGGTCAATTTAAATTAGCGCACTCATTCTTATGGTTGTATTGCCTTCATAGAAACATGGATGTTCGCCACACATGGAGATTTTTTGAAATGGGACATGGAAAAGGAGAACACGATGGTACTGGGGCCTGCATGAAATGTGCACTCAGGAGATATCAAATGAATCACTCTGCTTCTTGCCTTGTTAATTCTTCCTCAGGAACTTTCAAGTCAATCTGAAGATGTCGATAGGTAGACAAAACACCCATCTACACAATGACCATATGGTTTGATAATTTTATTGAACTCACAAACTATGGCAGGCATTTCCCTAAGGCCAGTTAGGCAGATTTGCTACCTTGGTTTAAAAGAAATTTGAACACCTGTTTTGGCAGGCTGTTAATTTTGTCATCAAACACCTTCTGTGAAAACTAGGACTATGGAGAGATATCCTTCTTAAAAATCTAGAGCATGGTAGTTTCAAATTATTTTTCTCATTCACCC
>LPNX010355114.1:473328-529371 GCA_001517045.1 Pseudotsuga menziesii | reverse complement strand
AACATAAGAAGGCACAATCTCATGATTTTGTATTACTAATTTAAAGATAACTAATGAAGATATAGTTCAACCTCAAGTTATCTCAAAGTTGAATTGAAATTCGACTAGCACTAAACTGAAATGTGAATGTCTATAGTTGCTTTCAATTACGAAATTCATTTAGGTATAAAACATTTAATTCTTTATTAAATATTTATTTTAAGTTAATAAATCAATTATATTATATCCAACATTTTCCTATGTTTTTATTTATAATTAATATATTAAATTGTGGGTTGCTACACTTAGAAACATTTTTCTCATTCTTATTGTTCACATATAGAGGGAAACACTCAAAGAAAAGGAGTATAATATATTGAAACATTCTTTTCAACTTTATGTGAAGACAACCTTTTGTAATGTAGAAACGGAGGGCATTTACATGTAATGAAAATAAGTTGGATTGAGAGCAAAATGAAATAACATTAAGGATTACACCTCCATTGCATCTAGTTTCATTTTCATTAATATTTTTTTCCTACAAATAGAATGGTTACATACAATGATACCAATTTTAGCAACCTCCCTCTTAGACCTTCCTCAAAATTACTTAAGTTTTGTGTGCTCAAAGTGCTGATATATTCAATAGAAAAATCCATTAACATAACCTTATTTTACGAGAATTAAAACCAATAGTATATTTATATTTTCAATAGTTCTTGATTATAAGTTTGGTGTGCTCAAAATGCTTATATATTTAATAGAAAAATCCATTACCATAACCTTATTTTACGAGCATCAAAACCAATAGTCTTTTTTTTTTTCAATAGTTCTTAATCATAGATGATCAAATCATAGTATTGATGAGCCTATTCTTCCACCATGCTAGATATAAATTATAATGAACTACATTTCCTTATTTTAAAATATCATTTCCCTTTCTTCGTATTTATCATGTCTGAAGGGTTTCTATGACATTTAAATTATTAGTTCCTTTTGAAAAGTGTGTTCTATTGTAGGAGTGGAACCAATTATTAGCTCTAAAAATAAACCATAGTTTAGCTGGTAAAACAATAATAACATATTGACAATGGCATTTTCAATATTTAAACGGGGATAAGGTCTCACCCAAAAATTATAAGAATTACAAAAAATATTTACTTATATAGCTCATGAAAATAGATAATAATCATAAAACATGCACACCATTAAGATTAAATGGCAAACAAGATTCATCCATGTAAAATTCACAAAATTTTTACAATGGAAACCTTGTCATAGTCATAAGATAGGTTCATGCAATCTCCTTATATTATGTGCACTAAATAAGATATTCAAACCCTAACTCTAATCTATTTCATCATGCTCATACATGCCAACCATAAACTCGTCTTACATTCCTATATATGAGTTTCAAAAGGACAATAAAGTAGTTTTGAATAATTACAACTATTTATAATATAGACACATGACTTAGCATGATACATTTTGATGCATTCATTATCTTGGTATGTTGGTCTTTTTGGTGCACTGAAAAAATAACTCATGCACATATTGGTATGTTGGTATTTTTGGTGTGCTGTAAAAATAACACATGCACATTCTCAAAACATTGAAAATAGGGTGATGAAAAACAATAACTCATGCACATTATGTTGTATGAATAGTGATGCTAATAAAATACAACAATTTTAGCTTCACAAATGTGTCAAGGGTGATCTTATCCCCATTATTTATGTCATGAAGATTCTAAAACAATTCCACTAACTTGGCATTAGTTTCATACTCATCTCTTCATATATGAAAGTGCACTACACAACCTTTTCATTCAATGAAAGATGAGCATGAAGATGGCAAAACACCTTTCACCTTATCCCTCGTAGTATATGTTGGTCTATCTTCATAAGGAAGCTTAAAAAATTAACTCAACCACAAAGTTCATCATCTACATCTAATTGAACCATAAATATTTTATGCTTACACAATAAGAACACACTCATTGACATTAAATGCTTGTAACATTTACCTTGTTTTATTATTTGTATCCCTTGAAAATGAGTTTTGATCATAGCATTTACATTTATGTATTGTCTTAAATTTTATTTGCAACCATGTTCTCAAATAAAATGAGTGGTTCAAAATTCTACATGAATTATGTGTCAAAACCATACCAAAAAAATACATCTAAAATCATCATGATACAAATAAAAACATTTTAATTACGATCATTTATCATTTTTCTATTAAAAAAGGGTGAAATTTATAAATACAAATTACCATTCAAATGTAATTGTTCATATTCAACAAATGAATAATTACATAGATGATCCAGTGCATCTGTCATTCTGGATACCGCAGTGCAGCCCTCATTCTGGATAATAACTGCAGTAAAGATGATCATAAGTTGTTGTACATGGTGCCAAAAGACCTGGATAATATGTTGCATAAAGATGATCATCAGCAGTACATGGCACTGAAAAGTTGCTAAACACTAAGACGTTGAAACAATGTCAACAAAGTAAACAATGCATACATAACAAGAGGACCCTAAACCCAAAATTCGACAAACCTAAACTATTGCAATGTCTGAAAGGAATACAAACAACTTCAAAAGAGAAAACAAACAAAAAGAAAGCTAAAAAAAGTTCAGTTTGATCATCTCAATCACTGGTTTTTCTGAAATAATAAACAATCAGCAATAAATTAGAAATACAAAAAACACACAAGCAGAATGTCAACAATAGTAGAGGATGACAGTCAGCTCTGGAAGCTCAGATTTGTGGGTATGAATGTAAGCTTATGGGCACGAAAAAGGGGGGACCAGGCCAAACAAAGAAGGTTGTGATGTTATTTAGAGGACATTTGAGTGGCAGTAACATCTCCTACCATCATATACCATTGCCCATGGATATATCATAGCAGCAATTAGAAGAGGTTGTTCTTAAATATTATAAACCAGTAGTAGTGAGGGCACAAACTTTGAAGAACAGTGATAAAGTCTCACACCAATAGATCTGTAAGTTATAATACTTGAAGCAATTTGAACAGTGATGGACACCACCAGAGAAGGTGAACAAGGCATTCTTAATCGAAATTCACAAATCTTATATTGTATTGTGCAAACTATAGTTCTTTATAATCAGCCCAATATTGAATTTCTATGGATTTTGACTTGTATTAGAGATTGTTAGATGAATATCATTCTTTATGTTTCCATACGAGAGATCATGGATCTAGATTTTGGATGTTATTATTTTATGTTCGAGGGTTTTGAGCCCAAACTCTACATAAGAGAGGCTCTCGCACATTGTAATGGATGTTGGAGAATTGGATAAACTACTATTGTGTTTGGTTTATACTTAATTTCTTATAAAGGCTATGCAAAGGAAAGGTTTTCTACACGTGTGGATAGCATAATATTCATCTTGTTGATTTTTTGTTGAAATCTTCTACTAAATCTGCTGCAATAAGGACTTCATGTCAGGTCAGCTGTATCATTGAAGGAGAGTGAATGAGGTGTTATCTATTCTTCTCTTTGTTAATTTATCTTCAAGTTGGAAACATTGATGCTATATCATTGCATTTAAATAATGAATGGTGTATTTCAGCTTGAAATAAAATCTCTCCTTGTTAGAGAGCACCTAGTTAAATCCTACAAAAACTATTAATTTCTAGCCATTTAATCTTGCATTCATAGGTAAATTTCTATATGTATGCACATCATATTTACTCCCATCTATTCATAATTTCTTAACCTCTTAGAAGCCCCAAGACTCCACATTCTGAATAGGGTTATTGGCACTAGTCACTCATCTCCAACCATCCTAAATAATTAAATTTAAACAAATCATTTAAATTTATGTTTTACTAAAACAAATCTTCATTAAATACTAAGCCTTCATTTCCTAAGCCACTCTATCATCACTGCAGAAATGGCCTTGTAAAAAGCGGGATTCAGCAGCTCGATCATAGGTATTGAATACTAGTTCCCCCATAACATAAACTCTATTTAAAGAGAATGCTACATACAACAATCCATTTCCATAATAGCTCTATTGCTTCAATGAGCTATTCCATCTTGTTGAGATATTGGCTTTTTCCAAACAATGCAATGAGATGTAAAAAAAGGATGAAAGGCGTCATTGAAATGTTGTCCTCCTTCAACAGTACTAATAGATTTGATCTTTTGATCACTGTGATTTTTCACAATGATTTAATTTCTTGAATTTCTTAAAGACTTCATCCTCGGAATGAATAACATATACCCAAAGGAAGTAGGAGAAATCATCAATGAAGGTAAGGATACATCTAGCCCCACCAAGCGAAGAAGTGGTCATATGTGTGAAAATATCATTATAAACCAGTTGAAGAGGTTCAGAGACTTTCCCCCTAAATCCTTAGGAAAGAACTCATGACAGTGTTCCCCCAACATACATTTTTCACAGACACCCGTACATAGTTTAATATGCAGAAGCTCATGTGCCATCCTTAAACAACTCATATGTTGCAAGGTCTCAAAGTTGATATGACCCAACCATTGATGCCACAATTTGTTAGCGTCATCAACATTAGCAACTAGCTACTTCATGTTGAAGGAAATAAAGATTTCCCCAATTTATACAAACAATAGGACCCATCACAGTAATTGAAAGCAACCACTTTGAAACCATCATTCATGTCCTTGATAACCCATCAATTTGGTCAATACTTCGCCTTTTTGCTTGTGTGAGTCCAAAAATTCTTGGAACATGAAGACCTTTTCCAATCTTGGCATTATTGATAACTTCCTCACATCCTAAAAGTGGCAGGGGTGAGTCATCACCAATAACAGCTTCCCCATTGTACTTATGTTGATAGTTGGGAAGTAAGTGTTGGTTTTTGGTCATATACCTAGTGGTTGTGGACTCAGAAACTAGTTCTTATGGAGGGTTGGAGGACTAATATGCATTGTGAGAGTCATGACTCATCACCAATAACAACTTCCCCATTGTACTTATGTTGATAGTTTGGAAGTAAGTGTTGGTTTTTGGCCTAAGGCTACAACAACAGACTGCCATAACCTTGGTGGAGGCCATGGGTAGCAGCCAACCACTATTCCAACCTTCATTGGAAGTTTAAGGCAGCAGCAGAAGGTTTCTCCAACCCTCGGTGATGGTATATATTGGTAGCAAAAA
The DNA here is from genome assembly GCA_001517045.1 of Pseudotsuga menziesii. NCBI lineage: Eukaryota > Viridiplantae > Streptophyta > Pinopsida > Pinales > Pinaceae > Pseudotsuga > Pseudotsuga menziesii. The sequence goes on along the minus strand of LPNX010355114.1, from coordinate 524,218 downwards.
CACTTATAGGTCATAGGCAGCAGTTAACATGATTCGGGCAGTAGTTAACAAGATTTGGGCAGCAGGTATAGGTCATGTTTTATTCACAGCAAAAGCAGCACATCATAGTACACGTGGCAGCTGAGGCAGCAGTTGTAATCTTGCTAGGGTTTATGTTTTTTTGGAGAATTTTATGAACATTCATCTTAGAATTCTGAGATCAAATTTTCTTCTTTCATGTACAAACTCAGTCATCTCATTTAGAGGATGAATTACTAATGCTTTGGGGGTTTTGTCCTTAAACGTTTTCCCTGTGGAAAATCATGTGTTCAATTGTGTGATGCTTGGTTGAATACTGTACTTGTCTCTACTGTTTACGTTTCAAGATCTATCTCTATTACAGTCTGCAAATTTTTAAGATTATCATGCACATGTTAAAATTCAACATCATATTCCTTGTGAGGGTCCATTAGCCTCTGTTGCCTTTATGGACTAAGATAATGAATCGTGACACTAGCACTACCCTGAAAAAAGCACAAGAATTTTACACTAAAAGTAGAGATGGGTTTTCTTCCCTAGAATAGCATCTTTATGCACAAATAATACCCTTGTTGAAAATTTAAAAAAAAAACAAAGAAATTGTAGGAATTTCTGAATTGTAGAGTTTTAATGCAAAACAAAAATTTCATCTCTTAACAAGAGTTTTACCAAATCTTAAACTTGTGAATTTTCATCCTTACAGCTGATATGAAATATAAACAAAATAGTTTCCAGTAGTAGCAAACTATATTTGAATTCTTAGCAACCCCAATCCACCATGCAATTCAAGTGAAAAGATACCAATATGTTCCACTAAGTTTCAGCACTTGGGTAACCTTACCATGAATATAATAGATCTGAAAACACTTACAACAATTGTAAAAATAGTAGTAAATCTTCCATTATATTCTTTGATTATGGTGTTAAATCACTTAACATATTCACCCTTAACTTATGTCAAATCAGCAAGACATATAGTGCTGGAAATTACAAACCATGAAGAATATTGATGGTTGAAAATTAAATCTACAATTTACACAAGTATTGGACAACTGGAAACTTAATTAATATGAAATATCCATAAATATTAAGTTCATGCACATACCATAGCCTTATCACAAGGCTAGTACAATCTTCTAGCCCTCCAAAACCCTAGCTAGGGAAAATGATGAAAACCCTTGCTCAGAACAAGGAGATCCAACAAGCATGCATCACACAAGAACGTCCTCCAAGGCAATACACCTCCTCTTTTAGGTAAGATGTCTCCTCTTTTTCTTCTCTCACCAAGTACAACCTAGGGTTTCTTCTCAAAATATTCATCTATGAATATACAAGGGATGAAACCCTAACCCTAGTCTTCAAGATGCTCTAACAAGCTCACTGTTCAGGACACACAGTCACTTAGCACAAGAGACACTCAGTCATACTGATACCCTCTGACAGTCATGTTGAGTAACTCACAGTCCACACTTGAAGAGTAACCTCATGGTCACTCCAGGGATAGAACCCAGCACATAGGAAAAACCCATAAGAACTAACGCTGAGAAAATCATGAGGTAAGCAACTTAGAAAAATGCAGAGGGGTGATTCCACGGACCTGGGTAACACTTTTTGGCAAGAACATTTTGGCAAAAACAGAAAAATGCACCTCGGTCAAGGGTTTGTTAAGCCCTCGACCGAGGTCTTAATATCTCGACCGAGGGCTTGTTAAGCCCTCGACCGAGGTATTGCGGGCTTTAAAAACCCTCGACCGAGGTATTTAAATACCTCGACCGAGGTATTTATATACCTTGGTCGAGGTTCATACCTCGGTCGAGGTTCATACCTCGGTCGAGGGCTTAAAAAAACAGACTTAGCCCTCATTCAAACAAATGGAAAATTTCCTGTGCCTTGCAGAGGTGTAAACCCTGCCATTCCCAGCACATAACTGAGCGGAGTTGATACTGATAGATTCACCAACGAATCTTCTATCCATTGACGTATCATACATGCATTTTGGCATTCATATGATATTTATTTTTTAATTACTTCTAAAACTTATACTTAGAAAACCACACTGCAACTTCGAAGCAACTCAAAGAAAAATCCGCAGAGTTAAAAATACACAACAAAAAAATTCTTAAAAATGCACACATCACATATCGACGTGTCCTCTTCAAAAGGGTATCTTTGGTTTTTCAATTTTTGAAAAAATACAAAAAATTCCTTTACGTGGACAAATATGTGTTTAAAACGATGATGAAATCGAATGTGGTCACTTTCGAAAAATAATAAATAATTGTATAATGCGAAAAAAATTAACAAAAAAATATGCACATCACACTGCATTTTATGTAGATCATGCTCATATATTTATTTTTTTAAAATTATTAATGCAAGATTGAATTACTCTACGTGGACACGAGCCACTTATTAGCTTCTTCAAATTTTTAAGGTCACACGATTCATTAAATGCAAAAATTCACACATTAAATGACATCGGAATATTTTTAAAAAAATATCACTATGAAGCCAACATAATATTCTACAATTTGTTTTTTTACTACAAGTCAAAATTCACATGGCATATATGCGTTTTCAGGGCTTCTCTCTAGTACATGAGTAAAAAATCAGGTTTTCATCGCCAAATTTGGCCAAAAAGTGTTACCCATCCTCATGGAATCACCCAGAGACTCACACTGAGAAAAATTGTGAGGTGAGCTCCTGAGAAAGAAATAGAGACTCACTTTACAAGATGAGACATAAATAAATAAAATGTAGAGATCAAGCTCAGCCCATGCAAAAAGAATAAATCACATAGGTAAAACTCAGAGCGTGAATGGACAAATCGTAGATCGTGAGTGAAAAAATCATAGAGGTAAAACTCAGCCCGTGAAATGAACAAGACGCAGAGGTAAAATCATGGAGTGAAATCGCAGAGGAAAAGCTGAGAGACAAGCCCATAGGAAAGAGGAGAAAAACAAATCGCAGAGGAGATAAGCCCTACTTGAGAAACTGACGATAGCAGAGATCTTAGTGAGATAACAGGATGATAACATGGTGAGATAACCCTAGGACCAAGTAATAATAGAAACATGATTCAACAACCACAAGATAAAAGTGAACCATAAAGATGGACAAGCATTCAATTAGGACCAACAATACCAAAGAATTTTCTCTCTCTCAAGGTACATAGTTTAATATATACTTTTGTCATCACTATATAAGGGGAACATCCAAATGGATGGTATGCTCCTTTTTTCCTCAACCAACTTTTACAAGATAGATCATCCATACATGTCTACAAAGGAAACATAAAGATCCCAACTCAGTATATCTAAGGAAGTGCTCGGTGAAGTGTCCTAATATCAATACCCTCAAAGGAGAAACAATTTCATCCTCAAGAAATACAATATGATGCTAAAAGACTCGATCATCCATACTCGAAAATAAAGCAACCAAAAGGTTGAAGAATAGGAGGTACAAGCTCTACTCTATAAGAGTTGTAGCTTGTCTTCCCCAATATCTATTTCCTCATAACTTTTAGTGAAGGAAAGTAGGCCCACAACCATGGGGAGCACTTCCTTGGATATATTTTCTGCCCTCTTATTGTGTTCTCTAAAGACATGATGAAAGTCTAAAGTGTGAAAGAAATCCTTCAACTCCATAATGTTGTCACACCAACCATCCAGATGGAGGGAAGAGAGAGTTTCCTTATACTCTAAGTCCAAAAACTATGCTAATAGCCAACTATCATAAAATAATGCATACCAGCTCAAAGTGTCCATGCGTGTGGGATCAAAACATTATCCAATGCTAGCACCTGAGTGAAGAAGACTACGAGTGAAACCCCCATAAGCAAGCAACAATGGGAATAGGTCAAATCGCCAACTAATTACATGAATATGTGTTCCTAAGATGCCAAGTTTGAAAGACAAGGAAACAATGAACTGCTAATCACTGAATACAATGAAAAGTACATACAATGAATGTGGATCACTATTGATTTGCAACTAGAGCAGATCAATATGAACCTTCAGACCGTAACACCAATGGATCCTAGTTTTCTGTGGGCTGAAAGAGAAAAATGAAAGTCAATATATGTATACAAGTTTGGGGACAAAATATACCAGACTTAATTAAATATTAACCAAAAGAATTATGCATACCTGCGTCGCCGATGGAAATTGTGAAACTAGAATTTCCTCAACATCTATATTTGTGCCACTAGCCTCTGTTTCTTTCGGATCAAACAAATTCGTATCATCAATGTCATCATAATTCATGAATTTGGTATACTGCATAAATTTCATATATTAAAAACATTAGATTTCATATATTATAGCATACTTACGTACCATGCCCTGTTTTCATTTTGTCAAGCAACGACTCACTTATAATTGTCTCTACAGTATGATGCCTACTGCTCAAGATCTAATCAACTCATACCTTTCGAGAGACCATCAAAATAATCATCAAATGGGCCTGCATCCATACTGGATGTTGACGAAATACTATGTAGGCCGATTTCCACTCCTGCCAATGCAGCCCCAACATGGTCTCGTATCTCTTCCCTCACCCCTCTTGCTATTTGGGATGTTGTTTCCAACTCCTATAGTAAAGCTATGACTCAAGGATGTGGTTGTACTAACCGAGGCATCGAACACCTATAATGAACATCTCATCATGCATCAGGTCGTTCATATGTATGACCTTTTCCAGCACCATAGAAACTGAATCCCGTATCTGTATAGTCGAGGTCCATGCTAAATCGATACTATGCAATTAGCATCTTAACAAAATACTGAGGAACCTTGTCATTATTTGGGAACTTCCCATATGCACACAAGAACCTAGAATAAATATGTGGTGCAATTAGTGGATCATTGAATCTTGTGATCTTTAGATGTTTTTTGTCTTCAGGCCGCAAGTCAAAACATGAAAAGACCATTTCTTTTGTGACAACTTTCTTTACTTCTTAAAACTTGTGGCGACCTGTCACTGAAAATCGCCTCCTACGCATCATATCATGAAAAATATGGGTTTATGGTCCAACCCCAAGATATGTCTCGATCAAACTATTTAGATTGTGCAAAACAATCTGGAGACATTGTTGAGTACCAAAAGAGAGATTTCAAGATTCAATTTCTGCCTTCAATCTCAAGGAATGCTATTTGATCTCTTCCTCAATCAGCATAGCGACTTTGTCTTCCCAAGGAGTATCCTCAGGAACATCTATAGGATGACTATAAATAGGATCATATCTTTCATTTTTATCATACTAATGTACCCGACGACATCTCCTTGTCTCGGGAGGTGGATTAGGATCAGGAGAAGCAAACCCTGTTAGAAGATGCGCGTGAAAGTATAAAATTCTATATATATAATTTTTCAATCAAATTATACACATTTAAATAAAATGTGTTCATTAGAAATACCTGATGCATCATCTTGTGCCCCATCATTATTGTCAAAATGTCTAGAAGCCCCTGTACAAAACCAAAAATTGGCAATCACGTGTAAGTTAACAAGAAAAATCATCAAACAAGATTTCTAGTCAGAATGTACATGTAAACAACCTCTACCTGGAGATGGCGTATTTGAGGAATAAGACACTAAGTGTGTCCTATGTGTTTTTCCATCGGCCGCTGTAGACCCCTCAGACATACTTCTTTCATGCTCAGAGCCACCACTTGTGCATGTAACAAGATCTTAGAAAGACCAAGTAAAATAATATTTATGTTCATATAGACTTGAGTACGAATTAAATAACAATTGAATTTACTTGACAATGACCTCAGGGATTGTGGCTGCATAATAGCCAAGATTACTTCAGCCTGAAGCTGTGAAGTTGTGCATGATAAGAACATTCCACATGTTAAAAACATGTCAAACAAGAATTCTAGTCAAATTGTACGTAAACAATCTCTACCTAGCAATGGCATCCTATGTGTTTGTCCACCAAGCCCTGTAGACCCATCAGATAAACGTATGTCGTGTTGAGAGCCACCACCTATGCACAACAAGATATTATCGAGATGTGTACATGAATTTCTATGTTTATACAGACTTCAGCACGAAATGAATAACATTTGAATTTACCTGACGATGTCCTTAGGTACTTTGGATGCATAGTAGCCAAAATTGCTTCAGGCTGAAGCTGTAAAGCTGTGCCTGATAAAAAATTTCCACATATTAAAAAACATGCCAAACAATAATTCCAGTCATAATATATGAAAACAATATCTACCTGGCAATGGCATCCTATGTGTTTGTCCACCAACCCCTGTAAACCCCTCAGACGGACATCTATCATGCTGAGAGCCACCAACTGGGAACAACAAGATCTTAGATTTAGATGTGTAAAAGAAGATTTAATTTTATATATACTTGACTATGAATTGAATAACAATGAAATTTACCAGACAATGACCTCTAGGTCTATCGCTGCATAGTAGCCAATATTGCTTCACCCTCAAGCTGTGAAGTTGTACATGATAAGAATTTTCCACATATTAAAAAACATGCCAAGCAAGAATTCTAGTGAAAATGTACATGTAAACAATTTCTTTACCTAGAAATGGTGTATATGAAGAATAAGACACTAAACGTTTCCTCTGTATTTTTCCACCATCCCTTGTAGACCCCTCAGACAGACGTCTGTCATGCTGAGAGCCACCGCCTGGGAACAACAACATCTTAGATTTGGATGTGTAAAAGAAGATTTATTTTTATATATACTTGAATATGAATTGAATAACAATGAAATTTACCTGACGATGACCTATGGGTATGTCGCTGCATAGTAGCCAAGCCTGCTTCACCTTGAAGCTGTGAAGCTGTGCATGATAAGAATTTTCCACAGAATAAAAAACATGTCAAATTTAAATTTACAAATTTAACATTGTGCACCTGTGCATGAAGAGAAATTCTCACATTAAAAGCACGTCAAAAAATGTCAAAGAAGATAAATATATTTTAGATTAATAATCGAAAAGGTCAAATATGATCCCTTAAAGTTTGTCGCTCAAGTATTCCCAAATCTGGAACACCCCTAGTTAGAAAGAACGACATTCTCTCAACCTTCACCCCCTATCCCTTATCTCTCATCAATTTGGTCAAATAATTAGAGGCGTACCTCCTCCATATCAAGCCTCATCTAGCATCTAATAAGCACAATACAATTTTCCCCTTGGTTTAGAATATGGGACCTTAGTTCTTACAACCAGTATAGGGAAAAGTAAACAACTGCACAACAAATATAGGAAATCTAGAAGATATTTTGGTGTACATGGTTCATAAGGAGGAGGAAGCACCACTATAACAAGAACAAATAATTGATTGAATAGGAATTTTTGAATACAATGATTCCTCGAGTGACATATTTAATGGGGCTGCAAGATACACATCTAATGGTAGACATCACCAAATGAACATCATGACACAAAATTCAGTCCCCAAGGATGGTTATGCATCCCAAACTAGAGTGAAACACATCACGTGGTCTTCATTTGGTAGCCCTATAAAATAATGTTGTTGATTAAGAAACACATCTTACTTGGGATAAGAGAGGATTTCTTGAATATCTCTTTTCCTTCTTTGCAAAAATGAGCACAAAACCAAAATGTGAAATCATTGGACATTTTGTTAGATACATGCCCCTATTCTTCAAAATTATAGGACAAAATTGGTGTCCGAAAAAGGTTGTTACCCTCCCCACCGGAGTTCAAATCCCACTTTCTGACATGTTTCCTCTTAGTGAGTTAAATGTTGATTATCTATACATAATCTATTCATGAGATGTTAACATGTACTTGTGCCCTAAACAATCTAGGGTTTACCTTGAGTACCATCCTTGGAATGAGAGGAACCGCCCAGGAGGTTCCCTCCCAAATATGTTGCTTGGAAAAGAAAAATGAGAAACATTTAGGGGACAAATTACCTAATATCACAAAAAAAACCTAAATTCCTTTAAATATTAAATTAGATAAATTGGTCAACTACCAAAAACATGAGCTTCAAGAGTATTTATTTCTACTCATCTTGCCATTGTGGCTTACACCCAATATTACTATTTTCTACTTGAGTTTCAAGAGTATTTGTTTCTACTCATCTTGCTACTATCTTTGAAATGTTCCTAAAAGTGACATGCATGCAAACCCTAAAAATGACATGCATGCAAACCCTAAAAGTGACATGCATGCAAACCCTAAAGTGACATGCATACCCTAAAAGTGACATGCATGCAAACCCTAAAGTGACATGCATACCCTAAAAGTTACATGCATGCAAACCCTAAAATTAGCATGCCTGCAAACCCTAAAACTGACATGCAAATCCTAAAAGCTATATAAGAAGGTTAGTTGAACCAAAAGGTTGCCATTGTTATTATTCATATTTTGGAAACACATTTTGGGAGCTCGGTGAGCTACTTAGGGTTTAGGGCGGATTGCCTTGACCTAATTGGATTCAGTGGCAAAATCTATACAACCTAACCAATTGCTAGGGTGAATCATCCAGATTCACCATTGTGTACTTCATTGCATCAGATATTCGTTGTGCTTAGGGAATTGTTGGAGCTTCCTTAAATTTTATAGTTGGGTGTATTCATTCATTAACATTGCAGCAATCCTATCATTATTGAGAAAGGGGGGTCTCCACCAATTTCTGGGAAACAATATTCCTCTATACTGTTACTGCTGAAATGTATACTGAAATTGTGGTTATCTCCATACATTCCTCCTCAAAAGCACAGGGCAGCGATTTACTGTGGGAAAGGGTTCATTCTATTGGAAACAAGTTACCAATGAGCAAAGGATTATCACGAGGGAACTCATTCTGTTTAATAAGCGTGATCTCTACAGGAAGGAAATAACGCAACAAAGGCTCAATTAAATTTCCCTAGATAAGAGGGATGCAGTAATAAAGACATCATGTTCACATATTTAAGGGTTGCATACACTCATAATAGGTGTCATTAGTCTATCTAGATTCCCTTCCTCCAATCTAGGCATAGCTCTCAAGTAAACCCACTTCCATTGGGGCTTATTCATCATTTGTGTTTCTACATCAAACTGCTACAACCCTCAGAGATTGACTTTCCATTATTATTTGAGATATGCATGCACATAAGAAGGAAGGGATCAACACATGGAAGGTGCTCCTAGCTGAGCATGGTACTCAAAGATTCCATTTCGTTGAAGCATATTCATAAATCTGTGTGTTTATATCAGGTTACTACAGCCATCAAGCAATCCACCCTTATCACTATTTGATATGGCGTTAACCATCAATCTGGGAAATTAATTATTTCCATAGCTGGGACATTCTTAGGAATTCGTTATCTTCAGACTTTGGGCATCACCTTGATTACTAAAAGCATTTGTATAGTCATCTACAATTCAACTCTGTTAAGGCTTACAAGACTTCCATCTCAATTATTTTTGTCCAAGGCACTTCTCTGATTAGATATGATAATTCTCTGAATTTACATTATTTCTACATTGTTGTTATTTATGGATATATATTGCAATTTTTATGAATCTTTGGGCTAAGTCTGATATTGGATACAAATAAAGATGATTACTAAGTATAGATATCAGCAAGTCTAGTATGATAAGGAACCCTAAATTGTGTTGTGAAAGTTCCTAATAATAAACCCTATTCAAACATTACACCCTCATTTTACAAACAAAACAGAGGTTAAGGAATGTATTGATCAGAGAAGAGTCAAGAGTCATCAACCAAAACACAAGAATAATCACAATAATCTATACCAGATTCAATTTGGGATATTACAGTCTTCCACCTACGATTTCTATTTTCAGTCTTACTGAGTAGTTCTAGTAAGCATCTAATATTGGATATGGTATGGATCAGCCTCAAAAATATGGTGGACATGAAGGGACATACCTAGTCCGGATTATCCTCTAAAATATGGTGGACACGAAGGGACATACCTAGTCTGGATTAGCCTCAAAAACTATGCTTTGTATTTTTTATAAGAACTTACATAGAATACTGATATAACTACGGTTCTTCTAGTAAATATATTTAGATCACTATACAATATGCTCATACATTATGGATATTACGTAGATAATACATTTACTGTAAGTATTATTAGTAAGCTCTGTACTCATTACTTATCTTTATGCTTCTTCTTATTCCCATTAATTTATGGTGTTCATGTTCTCCTTATTGAAATAACGTGTTTACAGTAGTTCTTACTCATGCTTATATCTTACTCGTGCTTATCTATGATGTTGTACATAGAGATAGTTAACCTCAAAGACAAATTCCTAAAATAACAGTCACCATATTTAGATATGACCTCCCAACATAGTTTTATTGACTTTATAGTTCAATGATCTAAGAAGAATTTAAAATACCCACCTAAGAAATAATGCTCAAACATATGGAGCATGTATACCATGGCTAGGACTTCGACTTTAGTACTGGCATAGTTTCACTTGGATCGAGATAACGTATTTCTATTAAAGTAAAATTTATGAAATAAGATTTATTCTTTAGGTTGTGCATGGATACCTACCCAAATGATAATTGAAACATTGGCATGTACATGGAATTCAACCATCCACTTAGGGAAAACTAAAATTTCCATCATTACCATTTTATTTTTTAGGATGTTAAGGATGCTTCACACTCCTTGTACAAATACATTCTTTGTTTTTATCTATTTCATTCTCCAATTACTCCATAGTATTATTAATAGTAACATTGCCATTGATGAACTATCAAGAAGACCCAATTTACCCAAGATTTAGTTGCAAGAAATGGACATAAGTGGGTGGATTAAGTTACTAGTGACAATGATCTTAGCGGGAAAGACCAATACACTTTCATGATCTAGCACCTTGTCACTAAAGGGTGTTGGCAACTAATCATGGACATAAGTGGGGTGGGAACTAATCATGGTCATAATTGGGGTTGAGGTCTACAAATAAACAGATACTGGAATTTCTAGGGATCATGTCTTCGTGTCTTGAATCATAATTGGACTATTCAAATATGATTCAGGAAAATGAGACTGATAACCAATATTAATCTATTTCTTCTTTTACCATCTATCTGATTCTAGGATTCAATATGTAGGTCTCATGCGATTTGTTTCTCCACTACCACAGGTTCTAGAATTCATGGGTTGGGGTGGGGAAAAAACTCTTGATTTCAACCAGCTGATTCGGTTTGGACAAGCCCTTGCTTGGTTTCTCTTCTACCTAGCAAGTGGATAGGTTCCTGCTGCCCCTAAACGTAAAATATCCCATGCCTAATCACATAGAGAAACTTTCTAAAATACAAAATGCAATTATTATTAAATAATTAATGATTTTCAGTACCCCAAGTGGACCACTGACATTCCCTAAATAAACAACCCTTAAATCCATGTTTGTTTGGTTGTTTGTTTTTTGGGATAGCCGAGCGTTAAAGGTCATTCACAGTGGTTGTAAATCATTTCCAATAAGTAAGTCAGTCAGTGAGTGCCTAGGAGGTTCCATTGCTAGCCAGTCAGGGAAGCCTTGTTTCATTGGAAGAGTTTTGTCTGGACAATTTGAAAAACCTCCCCCGACCGTTCAAATTTTTTATGGCAAATGCAACATAATGGAAAACCTGTATTTGTAGAGGAAAATATATATGCAACTCCAAAAACGTTATTGTATAATATTTCATTCATATTTCATATTAGGGTTTGCAATTATTATTAAATAATAAATGTTTTTGAGTACCCTAAATGGCCCAGCAATGGTGATTCTAGGATTCAAAATGTAGGGTCTTCCCTTAACAGGATTGCAATCTAGATTTAGTTTGATTTTTATTTATCCTAACTCCCTTTTTATTCATTACATTTCAATTAAAATATTAGGAAAGAGGTCAATTATTCTCAGAGGCAACCTCTTATAATGCTTATGCATCCCAATGATTATTGAATGAGGTATTCCTACATAATACATTTACTGTAAGTATTAGTAGTAAGCTATGTATCTCTGCCTTTTCCTAAATCAATTATTTTCAACTACCCACCACCGAGTAGGTATTAGGACTAGCACAATAATCTAGGGTTTTAGGAGCTGATCCATAAGCATATCTAGTAGCATAGCTAGAAGTTTCTCTAGTTAATTAAGTTGTAGATTCCCCGTTCAAGATCCAATAGAAATTGTTTAACTAACTGATCCATATAATCCGGTTACAGTGTCAAAGGCTACTAGCACTGAAAGGGGGGAGGATAAAATACACATTGGGTAGGTAGAAGGAGACACAACAATAGGCAGGAGGAAACACACAGTGGCAGGGAAGACACACATGGCTTTGTGGCTGCATCACAGCCACCTGTACTATGATAATTAGATCCTTCAATTAACCTTGAGCTACTATATACATGCATAGATAAGGAAAGAAAGGAGACTTAGTTACCTACACTAAACACTATTTCCTAGGGCTTGGGATTTAACCTGTGCTCTTGTCCCAGGTATTAAAGTTGTTTGTTGTGTATGGTAATCATATAATGAAGAGGCCTAAATAGTGGTATCGTTATGTGAGCTGTGTAAGGGTAATTGATTGATGGGAGTGATAATCATAGAAAGAAGGGTCTAGATGTTAAGTTGGGAGTAGCGTATTGAAATGAACACGTAGTGAAATCGTTATGGATCTATTAACTAAGGTGGGTTTGTTGGACTTTACTAATTTCATGGGAGGTTTCCTTAGGCAGACTGGAACACCTTTGTGTAGGTGAACTTGCTCGTTGGACTTAGACGTGGGTTTGCTCGACATGTACTATGTGGATTCCTTACGCATATTGGGTTTACTAGGTGTACTTGGTTGGCGGACTTAGCGTGTACCTTCCTTACTCTGGGAAAGTAGATAAAAGCAATCCATCCACTTCCACTTCAATCTCCTTTCCAATTGCATAGTCAACTGACTAGAGATACCTGTTTAGCACCATGGTCTACTAGCTTTCTTGGTTAATTATTAGCCATTGTTAAACTCTAGCCTCTCTCCAAACGATATATCCACCAAAGGTTCTAGCATTAACAAGATGGCCCAGCTTTTCCGAGTGATTCTATACCATCCCACCTCTTATACAAGCCCGGGTTCAACCAGATAAAGAAGGCGCTAAACAAAAAAGCAATCGATTCAATTCTACTTCTCATATAGGAACGTAGTTAAATGTCATTTTTATCAAATAAGAAAGTTCTTTCTATACCCCAATGAGCCACCTTAACCTACCCCCCCCCAAAAAAAAAAATCAATTTAGCAAGCAAGCAAGAGAATCCCGCCAGTAGCATGCTGCCCGTAATCAATATAGCAAGAAAGCAAGAAGCACATAAGTGATATTATCCTGCTATTTCTTTCATCTCCCAGCCCGGATTTATTCTCCCATCCTAGCCAAGTTACGAAGAAATCCGGGAAGGAAAGGACAAGTTCTTTCATTCATGAACTTACACTTCAGGACATGGAATTGAGTGTTTCCCAACAACCACTTACTTAAATTCAGGAATCCAAATCGGAGGTACCAAAATATAATAGGATATATTTATCCCCCTAAGTCACATTCTATGGAAGAGCTTCATAGTCACTAGACTTTAAATTATTGGGGGCGGGCCAGCGGGATTCAACCTATACCTAGGATTTATATCTTCAACCTAGGACGATAAGATGGATGGAGTGGTGCTATTATCTTAACCCTGGAACACCTATGTACAGGGGGGGAACCATTAACAACCCACTATAACAGTAAACTTTATACATGAATCCTATGAGCATGGAGGAAGTGAACAAGTTGTTAAAATCTATGGTGAATGACCTAACCAAGGTAAAAAAGGGTTGGTTGCTCACTCCTTTGTAGGAAAGGAAAAAAATAAAACTCTTAGGAAGAAGCCTCAGTTCATAATGACTCCTCATAAGGCATTACTCGTCCTAAATAAAGTATTCTTCGATGAAATAAAGTCAATTCCTCTCCTTCTCAGTTGAGCCTGCATGCACAAACTTGGTCGAAAGTGACTAGTTTTGAGGGGTAGAATTTATGGTGAAATGGGGTAAGGTGACTCTTCTACTAGCTCGGTTCCCTACCAACTATGATTGAGACACAAAGCCCAGAACTTGCCCTCTCGACTAAATCATCGCTTGGTCATGGTTTATTTATTTAAGTTAATTACAAGTTTGTTATCAAATGCCCAATCAATTCCTAGCAGGGCCCAATATCTCTCATCGTCTGTCAGTAACATGTCTTAATCGATATGCTTGTATGGAAACAACATGTCTCAAAGTTTTTTCTGTTGGGAACATTTGTTAAGTATAACATTTAGCCACTGTATGTTTCATATGATTCTCAAATTGTAAATTCACGTATATAACGTTATGTGTAATGAGCCCTTCATTAGTTACACACGGACCTGTATTCACTGGTAGGTAGTGAGCATTTCAATATGCGGGCTCTCATAACTGGATCCAACACCTCAGCACCTCAGCATATCATGGTGCCATGACAGGAAAGAAAAGTTTAAGAGCACATACAGGGATATATACAGGCTAGGTACAAACCCTATATCTAGACATTCTCACACTACAGCTAGGCAGTAAACTCATACTATAGCTACTGGGCGGGATGCGTAGGATAAAATGTAACCAAATGCCCTACTTTTTTGGTCGATTTTTGATAAAAATAGGCCAATTTTTTACTGGGAAATTGTTATTATCATGAATTTTCAATGTTATCCCTTTCAATTTCCTGTTCTAGACTAAATCCCTATTTATAAAACCACCCAGATTGTTAAAATTGATATTTAAACCCTCTAAATTATGATTTAAACCATAATTTGGCTATTGGATTCTAGTGGGTTTGGGGCGTTTTGGTTAACGCTTATACTGCTCCCCCAAGGATGGTAAATTCAATACATAAATGGTGGCATAAATAGAAGATAGAGAGTCTAAACATGGCCTTATGAGAACTAGTAATTTTAGAAAAGAAATGTAGCATGTACCTTCAGATGCAAAGAATGAAAAAATGCATGTACCAGGATAAAAAAATTATGACCTAATTGAGCGGAAACCCCTTCATCTTGGCGTGAACCAGAACGATGATGATGGTTGACTAAAACGGCAAGCCCAAACTCTATTTGTAATCCTGAAAAGGCCTTACCAAGAGTGAAAAACTGTAACCCTGCTTGACCGAAAAACCTCAAATGGTGCTATGGTGGACTAAGCAGAAGCCAAAAAACCTCTTACCTTGACCGAAAAACCAGTGACATGATGACGATTGACTAAGTGGAAGCCCAAAAAGCTAATGACCAAGCGTGAAAAGCAACGGCTTGGTTTTCGGTGGGAAAACCTTAGAGGGAAAAACCAGGAAAATTATGACGATGGTCAGCTAAGCGGGGAGGGGGTTTGGATTTATATAGTTAAACATTTCTTGTCTGAGAATTAAAAAGGAATCTAATCTCTCGGCCTAGAAAAATTTCCGATAGTTTAATGTAAAAATTATGCCAATACTCTCGGACAAGAAATTTTAAAACTCTCGGCTGAAAACTTATCTAACTATGGAACAACTCTAGGATGAGAGAATTTTAGCTGTGGTTAATTTAGCATCTGAGAAATATTACAACTCTCGGCCAAAACAATTTGTTGACTTTTTTCTCAGCCGAGAAATTGGAAATTATACAAAATAAAAAAACGGTTTGTCATGGAATTGTTTCCCAACTTTGTGTTTTCACCCTATATTGGCATCAAATCCTATTATGATCCTAAGGCATATGAAGAGATTATTCCAGTTTTTCTAGTTGTCTGCCATAATTCCCATGTTATTCTATAGTTTTTCTCAAGTGAGATTGACATTACCTCTTTCTGGGTTTTTTCTCTGCATAAGGCTCCTTAATACCTACACACCATCAAACCCTATTTTTGTAATATCATCTACTAAATTTGCAGGTCTACATTCTACCATATTCCCTATTCAGTCATGTCTTCCATTCCTACTATTCTACTTGGGAATATTTCCATGAGTTTCACCATTCAAAATGCAAACCACTCTCTATTGTGTTAAATAATGTTGTGTTGAAAGTAAGTTGAGTGATATATCATGGAGTTGGTTCATTGATTTCCATCAGTGAAAGAGTTGAAGAAGCCTTAAAGGATATTGCCAAGATTGCATTCCCTTATCACCATTGCAATGTTGAACCTCAATTGATGTTATCGTGGAGATGACACTAGCATGGATCTATTGTGAATAACATAGTGGAGATAGAATTCTCTATGCATTGCAAGAATATCATTGATATCTATATATTAAAGGGAGCTGTGAACTGTCTTCTAGAGCTACACAAGCCCATTGGAGTTATGTTTTGCATATCAATGGTGTGAGTTGTCACCACTGTTGGAAGCCCTAGAGATTCTACTGGAGATGAACTTATTTTCATGGAAACCCTAATGCTTGGACTCTTCCTTTCATGGACTCTCTCTTGAATGTGGACATGCAAAATAGGATTTGAACCCAAAATCCAACGTCATTCGACATTTCATACGGATGTGTGGCACAACAATCACTGAAAATAATGCCGATAAAAAAGTTTTATAGATTAATAATGCCGATCAAAAAAAAATTATAGGTTAAGAAGGCCAATCAAAAAAGTGACCAGCTATAAGTTTGGAAGAGGATATTAATCAAGATTCCTTGAAAAGGGAACTCATGTCAAAAATAAGAAATACAGGGAGTGAAATACATGAAAAAACACCTAGTGAAATACATGAAGTAAACACCTAGTGACACCTAAGTGAGATAGCTCGTACCAACACCTAGTGAAACAATGGGTTCCTAGCGATCTTACTCAAGTAAACATTGATTTTTGTGTGGGTGAGAGGATATATAGAATTGCACCATCGTCATTGCATGGATTGGGGTTGTTTTGCATGGACGGCATAAAGGTTGGATATGGTAGATGTACACAATTGATGGAGTATGTTGGACCTTTTTATAACTATAGTTTTAGGAATATATTAAACCCACTCACAACTTAGGATAAAATAATTAATCATTATTTGATTAATTATTCACCCACTAACTTAATTAGTTGGCATCCACTTGCACCTTAAAGTCAATACATGCCATCTATATCCTAGGAATGATTTATTTCCAATTCTGGGTTGATCTTGACCACCTTTTGACCATCCAGAATTAGTATACAGGACTTTACAGCAAATTTTGCTTTATTCTGCTTTTCCTGCTTTTCTATGGATAAGATAAAAGCTAGTCAACTAGGAAACTGGGAGCTTTTGTTTCCAACCCATTCTCCATTTTCTACGATTAGCATGTTATTTTCAACTCCTTGACAACTCACTCATGATTTTTCCAACTCGTGAGGTCCTTGATATATTTGGTAAGTGCTTTATCCACCTATGGGGATTTGCTATATTTTGGTAAGTCAGCCTTTCTGAGCTTTATGAGTTGTTTCCATACAATTCGATTTTTCTATGAGGGATGTACTATTTATGTACACTATTATTCATAATTATTCAATGGAATAATACACACCAATATTCATCTCTTCATTCATGTGATTCAGTCTCTTTTCTTCTCTCTATTTTTCCTGTGTATGCTTGTGATAATTCTTAGTAGAAAGATCTATTTCCTATTCTTATTATTAGCATCATTGCTCATAGCATTGATATATTATTTCTACATGGTATTAGAGCTACAAGGTTGATCAAGTTCCACAGAGTTGAGGAGTGCTTCCAGTCTCCTATCCCTCTCTGAAGAAGAGCTTGTCTAGCTTACAAGATTTTCTCCTAGTTTGTTTTGCAGGTTGCAGAGAGTATCTCTTAGAGCATATCAACAAATTCAATATGGATTCAAAATTCCCTCTACTATATCCTTTCAACTATGCTGATTGGAAGCCAAAGATGAGTGCATACTTGAAGAGGCAATGTCTCTTTGATGTCTCCATTGGTGCATTGAGTGAACCTAAGTCTTATGAAGAGAAGATTGATTGGATAAATAATTGTGATAGAGCTTATGGAATTATGTGTTTGGGAGTGTCTCCAAATATATATCATCTCATAGATTCTGCTGAATTTCCATTTGAGCTTTGGAAAATTTTGGAAAAAGCTTTTGGTTTGCAGGAAATTGAAGATGAAGCATGGAGTGAACCTAGCATCTCCTCTTGTTCTCTCTCTCAATATTTCTTGGCCTCTACATTCTCTGATGAAGTTGATCATGATGAAGAATTTTCTCATACAGTTCATGTTTCTGCTACCCTCATTGATTCAAATGCTTCCTCCTTCAATGAAGAAGCAAATATTGAAGAGCCATTTTTTTCTGTCTCTTGAAGGTGATTTTTCTTCTTGTGATACTATTGATGAAAAAGAAGTAAAATATGGAGCTGCTGCTGATATTTATTATGATCCTATAACCCATTCATTGTTCTCTCAATCTCCTATCTTAGATTCTAAGATCTATGTGCTAGATTCTTTACACCTCTTGCATACCTCTCTCATTGATGGTGCGCAACCCAGTGACTTACAGGATGTTTGCTTAGCCACATCAAGCCTTATTTGTGTCATACCACTTACCTTACTTGATCTCATGTGCTTCAGCATATCCTCCTTTGTTCTTGGAATCAATATTTAGATCCTTCTTGAAGATTGTGAACATCTCATTCTTTCCTCCTTTCATACAGAGGATTCATTACCAGTGTATTCCCATGAGTCTATTGATATGCTTATATGTGATCATTTGGATTTTGATTTAGAAGAATAATTTTAGTTTGATACACATATAATACCACCATCCATACCATCTACCATACCTTTGAATAATACAAATACTATACAAATCCCAAGCTCACTAGTTGATTCCTCATTGGTCTCTTATGCAGTGATATTTATCTTACATGGTTTGAACTCTTTCCTAAATTTCAGTGGCTGGTTATCCATGTCCTTAGTCATATATGGACTGATATTAAACATGTTTCAATCTGTTATAAACAATTATGGTTCATATCTTATGCCCATCCATCATTCATATTTTTACACCTATCAGTTTTCCTCGGTTGCTCATAATTTTCCTAGTCTAACCCTATATCCTCATGGAGCCATTGAAGAATTTGTCCTTGTTGTTCCATATGTTAATATTTCTGATATATCATAGTTTTATCAGCATCATATCAGATCTCTACAGGTGCTACATCAGATTGGAAGATTGACATGTGATTCACATCACAATTTTGCAGCTATTCAGGGAATTGGGTGTGAAATAAATTGCCTTATTTTTTGTACTCTTTGGAAAGGAGTATGCACAGATTTCTTTTCCATTTCAGATTATGTTTTCAGATCAGAGTTTGACAACAGAAAGAAGTATTCAGATAATGCTCCTACTTCATCAATTGATGATATACTAGGAGTCTCTCCTCTTCCTTCTTGCAGGTTCTACACTCCAGCGCATGATCATGGAGTTCATGATTTCTTCAACAAGTCCTTCATCCAGAAGCAGTTCAGTTAGCTCATTAAAGTGAAGATGAAGATATGTTGAAGACATATTTCAAATTTTGTGCCTTGTCCTATCTTGAGGGAGGATTTTCCCCATGTGGTTTTGCCTCTTTCCTCACTTTTCTGGACATAATAATTGTTAAAGGGTGACCATAGCCTTGTTGCTGGGCCCTATATGCATCTATATGCATCCATATTTTTTGTCATACCATCATAAAGTCAGAGTTATAGGGGGGTGTAGGAATATATTAAACCCACTCACAACTTAGGATAAAATAATTAATCATTATTTGATTAATTATTCACCCACTAGCTTAATTAGTTGGCATCCACTTGCACCTTAAAGTCAATACATGCCATCTATATCCTAGGAATGATTTATTTCCAATTCTAGGTTGATATTGACCACCTTTTGACCATCCAGAATTAATATACAGAACTTTACAGCAGATTCTGTTTTTCCTGCTTTTCTATGGATAAGATAAAAGCTAGTCAACTAAGAAACTGGGAGATTTTGTTTCCAACCCATCCTCCATTAGTTTTTCTCCATTTTCTAGGATTAGCATGTTATTCCAACTCCTTGACAACTCACTCATGCTTTTTCCAACTCGTGAGGTCCTTGATAGATTTGGTAAGTGCTTTATCCACCTATGGGGGTTTGCTATATTTTGGTAAGTCAGCCTTTTTGAGCTTTATGGATTGTTTCCATACAATTCGATTTTCCTATGAGGGATGTATTATTTATGTACACTATTATTCATAATTATTCAATGGAAGGATACACACAAATATTCATCTCTTCATTCATGTGATTCAGTCTCTTTTCTTCTCTCTATTTTTCTTGTGTATGCTTGTGAGGATTCTTAGTATCAAGATATATTTCCTATGCTTATTCTTAGCATCATTGCTCATAGCATTGATCTATTATTTCTACAATAGTGATTGGATGCGCTTGGTCCAATATACACGAAGTATGCGTAGATATGGATTGTCAGCGAATTATATACAACTGAAAGATAAAGCTCAAAATAAAGGAGCAACGTTGTACATGGATGCAAGGCCAAAAACAACCAATAATATTGTGGGGTTTATAAATAGTATACAACCAGGGTCTACACTAAAGCAACCCAACTACATATTCAAGTTGTGTGAAGGAAACCGTGTCTTTGTATGTGCAATTAAATCAATAGTTGCTGGCGAAGAACTCCTTATTGATTACAATTTGAATCGTGTAGATACAAATAATGTTAGTATGGTTGTGGTACAACAAACAATTTAACCACCCTTTTATTAATTATTTTAACATCTATAGGAATTTTCGTTAGCATATAATTGAAATTTTCTACTTTTCATGTTTCCTTATGTAACTTTTAGTATGTTTTTGATGCAGGGTTCTCTCAGGGGCACCTCCATCTCTGTAGATGTTTGTCGACCCGAGTCAAGGCAGCAGGTATACATCAATATTGCTAATGTAATATTAAATTTAGGATGGACATACAGATACGTTGTTATGTCTTTTCATTAGTATATTAGGTTCGTTTATATAATATTATCTATTTTCCATGCAGAGTGTTGATCAGGGAAGCCAACCAACTATTGATTATCCAACTACAGCATCAAGGAAACATCCAAACATGAATGTAATTCTCCATTTCAAATATTTTAAAATTGTAAACATGTATATCGTGACGTATAATGTTTATTTTGTTATGTATTCTTTCATTTTTATGGTTGCATGCATGATGGTAATGTTGTCTACTTTTTTGCAGATTGATTGAGGAAAGCCCCTAGCTGTTGATTAGACGACTGGAGCCTCGAGGAAACCAGTAAACCTAAATGTAATTCCACATTCTAAATACTTCAAAACATGTAGCATAGTGTTTATTTTTGTTCTGTATTTGTTATCTTTTACATATTGCGTTCATTGTGATAATCTTCATCCCCATCTATTGATCAGACCACACCCTCATCTAGGAATCAAGTAATTCTAGATGTAATCCCTAATAAATTATTTGCACACACTATTGCTTCAAAGACTAAGAAATTTTTTATACATTTCAATTGCAGACAGGGGATTCCATTTATGAAACAATGCCTCAAAACTCTTTACAGAATGAGGTCTCTCAGTTGATGAGAGATAGTGAAATTAGAGAGTCTATAGACCCATTGAGGGTGCTACAAAGGACAAGGGAAAAACAAAATGAGGAACTGATTCATTTGACATTGGCAGTTCCACTAACAGAAGGGCTCGAACAAAGGATTCAATTGTTGTTACAGGACAAAAAATGAAGTATGTTGAATGATGTTTTGAAAGGTAAAGCATAAGAAGACAATGTGAAGATCGACAAATCAAGGTATAATTATGTTTTCTTTTGTTTGATTGAGCTGTGTATTTGGTATTTATGCATGTGCAGACACATACATTTAGTTGATGATGATGATTACCATACATTGAGGTGAACTTTGTTCTATCTAATCTAAACAATTACCTTAAATATTTTGATTTATCATGATAACTGGCCCCTTGGTAATACTTTACCAATACCATATAGCTATGACAACAAAATTAAATGTAGGCATTTCATTACAAGAAATATGATAGGAATTTGAGTTTGATGGGAATATGAAAGGTCAAAAGATAGAAAAAGATAGACAGACTTGTGAGGAAAATGGTATCTGAAGCATTGTTTCCCTATTATTCTGCATGAGTATATTGTTATCTACCCCAATTTATCTTTCTCCAGTAGTTTTGTAATTTGATTCTTAATCTCATATATTGTTCAACTTTCATGTTTGATTGTGCAGTGGAAAACCTATGTTTATATTTGTGCTTATCCCTATAGGTTGTGAGTTGGGCATGGTACACATTGGTATTTTTAGTTTCCATTGTAACTTTTCACCCCAACATCACTGTGCACTTTATTACTCATAATTGCTAATTTGTTACAAAGTCTTATTTGTGTAAATATTTTATTAGGCATTTATATCATTCTGTATTACTTCCAATTTATCACTGAGTTTAAAGTGGTCACTTAGAGCAAACATCTCAACTCTGGAATACAAAATAAGAATGACTGCATTGATAATTATGGTAACAAAGTATTGAGATATGCTTGAAAAAATAAAGATCTATTTGCTACTTTATTTCTGGAAGGCATTGCTTGAATGCTTAAGTTATAAAAACTGTTTATTTTTTTTGTTTTCAGGCAATCTTCCAGAGGTATCCATGGCCTGAAAAAAGACTATCAATCATTTTCACTAATTTACAATGATAGATCACTAGATTTGGTATGACATCTTTTCGCTAAAGGCAACATTTTCACATTTGTTGGAAACAGTTTCGAGTTTCTTTCCCAAGGAAAATATGTTTTTATTGAAGAATGCCCATTTGCAGCCATGAATTTTGGTGGTGTTGATCCTAATCACTTCAAGGGTAAACATCAATATGCTCCTGTTACGCGAAATGGTTACTGGAAGGTATCTAATAGAATCATGTTAGTTTTCCAGGTTTAAGATTGACTGTATTTAAGGATAAACACATGCATACCATGTTCTTTGTATGAGTCAATATAGTTACTAGTAGGTATGACATGGGATTAATATACTCTAATAAATCGATTTTTCTATTTCCTTCAGTTTGACATGGGAGACTTTTTCATTAATGATCAATCAACAGGTCAGCATACAGTTCATCTTATTCAATTGGGAACACGATTGCTTCTTCTTATTCAATTGGGCACATGATTGCTTCTTAAAGGAATCTTATGAAAATATTGATGGCATTTTATGAACATTTTGTTGCAGGTTTCTGTGCTGGAGGTTGTGTTTCTATTGTAGATTCTGGAACTTCTTTTCTAGCTGGTCCATTGGTAAAGCATGCATACCTTTGATCTTTTGTAAATTTCTTGTATAAGTTAGTGGTGTTTTCTAGGTCTGTGCACAATATGCTATTGTTATAAAGCATAAGTGTTTCATAGCCACACCAAGGATATAGGGTAGAAAAATCTATTTCAGAATCATAACCAACAGAGTATTATCATTTAAACCACTTTTCTTTGAAATCAACAGCAGTAGAAAATTTTATCAGCTAGCAAGTGTAAGTATTAACAACCATCATGTGTTATCACATGGGCATTATTATCATCATTTAGATTAACTATAAATAATACTGTATATCAACATGAATTACTAGTTGAGTTAACCATCCTTTTAAGGGTTTATACACGTACACTTTAACCTGAAAAGAATGCTTTTGGAAGGCAGAATTCAATGATATTGTTGAGATTTCCCCATAACTCAAATATGACCCTAACTTGGTTGATTTTTGCTGGTCTTTTTGATAGGTTTTAGGGCTAGAAACGATAGTAACACTGATTAGTAAGGAAAGAATCCCTAAATTTCCCTACTAAACAATTAAATGGGGTCGTTGTAAGGTAGAAAGTAACCTTTTATAAAGGCCAAATTATCCCAACCCCTGAAACATGTCAAATATGAAACCCTAACTTTGACTTTTGACTGGTTTTTTTAGGTTGCTTCTCAAGTTCTTAGATGTAGACAAGAAGATAGGTGATGCACTGGAGGATCAAGGGATAAATAGGCAGGGCAAAATTTGAGGGTGGCTTAGAATTTGAAAATCGTTGTTATTTTGGGATTATTGAATTTTATAAATTTCTAAGGTTTTCTAGTTTATAAAAACGTAGATCTAATATAACACTACACTAATCACGCAAATGCATCTATTTACACATGAAACACTAAAATTTTATAAAAATGACAAATCTTAGGGTTTTTGTGAAATTTAATTCAAACCCAAGGCCATGAGGGATGGTGATCGCCCTCCCTCTTGGAATATTTCCCTAAGGCTCACCAACTAGGACTTCGAAAAACAACCTCTAGGGTTTGTTGGAGGATCCTAATTAGGGAAAAATTCAGAGATATAAGGACAAACAAGAGAAAAATCCTTCAAGAGGATGTTTTATAACATGTAAAAGTTGACAAAAGCTGGTAAAAATCCCTAATTCAAAGAAAACACGGCATTACAACCACCATTCAATCCATAGAAGCATAATTTCACCAAACTTTACCAATGGAGCAACCAAGAAAACCCTAGATCCTCCTTGTGCTTGTGTTCTTCCAACAATGCTAGAATCAATCTTGCATGTGCATGAAACCCTAGAATCCACCCATCATTTTACCATAAATCCAAAGAAGAAATAGTAATATATTTGATAAGTTTTCCCTGTGAATCCATAGGCAAGCCTATATCAGAGCATCTTCTTCGCATGAAATATTTTGCTAGATCCATTCATTTGCAGATAATGGTGCCTCCACATGATTCAATATTGTAATTGAAAGAGGAACTTCACAAACATTTATAGATTCTCAACCAGTCATAAAAGGACAAGCAAGCATACATTTACCAGAATCCCAACAACTATTTAAAGGATCAAAGACAATCACCTGTCTCTTCTATTGAACAAACATAGAGTGAAATTATGTTGCATATAACTTGATTTTAGCTGTGTTACTAGATCCACCACCCTAGTGTGTAGGATCCACTAACAATTGCAACAGGTTGATCTACCTTAGCTACCAAACTAGGCATATGCATTGTTTCGGTGGAAGGACTGTTAATGTTCAAAGGTGTTACTGAATCTGTAATACTTCTAGTTGATGCAACTATTATTGCAATGGGGACCATAAGAAGAGAGTTTGATCTATCTTGGCAAAACGAAATTGAAGGCTGGACCTGTTCATTCTACAAACCAAGATCACTTGAATCGATTCCAGTCACTAAGGTAGAAAGAGTTTCCATACCTAGTTGTTTCTCCCCCTTTTTCCTGACTACTGCAGAGGATTTCATGTTATATGATGGTCCAAGAGAAGTAGCAGACATAGATACAAATGTGAGAGGTTGTGATAGTTCCCCTGATTTTGACAACGGTGTTGACTGCAGAGCACCTCTAACCTCTGCTTTTTGGAATTCCCTGGAACTTTTGACCAATTTTATATTTTGGAAAAGGTCATGCCTTTTTTCACCCTTTTGACCTAGTTGGCCTTTTATTCCTTAAGGTTCGATATGCTATTTCATGATATGATATAGGATATCAGTAACTTTTTATGCACTTGTTGCATTTATGAAGTTCTTTGTAAATAACATAACTTCTCTCTGGCCCTTATCTTTAATTGACAACTAAATTATTTTTCTATCCTTTATATTGTCTTGAGTTCTTCTCAAGTGATTTATATCTCCATTGGGCATCCACAAACTACTTATATTTTACATTTTAGTCCTCTAGTTGACTTGGACTTGAGCATGCATTTTATTTATATGTTTGACAAAATGATTCTATATCATCACTCATTCAGACATGTTGAGTGAAAATCTATCATATCTAAAACACTAATTAGATTATTTTGATGCATAAAATTCAATGATCACCGACAGAGTGTGTGCTCTAGAATGAAAAGGATATATAGAAGCATACATGTCGTAATATTTGTCAGGTAAAGAACTGTAAATGAAAAGGATATAGATTATTTACATATTTAT
The DNA here is from genome assembly GCA_001517045.1 of Pseudotsuga menziesii. Classification (NCBI taxonomy): domain Eukaryota; kingdom Viridiplantae; phylum Streptophyta; class Pinopsida; order Pinales; family Pinaceae; genus Pseudotsuga; species Pseudotsuga menziesii. Next base: position 498,174 of record LPNX010355114.1, on the reverse strand, counting down.
TGGAATAATCTCCACCATTATCTATGTGAAGGATATTGATCCCCTTACCAGATTGTTTCTCTGCAAGAGCTTTAAAATCTCGAAGAAAAGAAAACACATTAGCTTTGTGTTTTAAGAAGTAGACTCCTGTGTAGATAGAGATGTAATCAATGAAGGTTAGAACTTAGTATGTATATTTATTTATTCATAGATAGGTGAGGAAAGGGACGAGTAATGCCACCGAGCACAAAATCAAGAAGTGATGTGGCTCTCTTAGCCTTTCCTTTCTCAAATCTCTCTTCAAGGTGCCTACCAAGAGTATATATTGGACAAACTCCATCTAAGAAGGATATAGGTGGAAACCCCACTATCCCATCTTGTTTGATTAATTAATGAAATTAACGTAAGTTAATATGCCCAAACATATCATGCCATAACTTACTAACATCATTAGAATGCATTAACAAAGCTAAAGTAGCATTTTTAAGAAAAAACTTTGAAAAAACATACAATTTATTTTTGTGATCAACTTTTCTAAGTGAAATCTTTCAATTTTTCTTTTTATTAAATCTACCAATAGGCGTCACTTTTCCGATGGTGTTCCGATGCTTCTGTCAAACATCCGACACATGAAGGCGACGCTCAACCAACGCTTTTTATTAAAATTCTAACGGCATTGTCATGACTATGACACTTCAGCCCGTCGAACGATCAACGCTTCAAGTTTTGGTAGGAGTCAACTATCTGACACTTTCTAGATAAAAACACCAACGTCATTTCCATGACTCTGATGCTTCTACCTATCGGAAGGCCGACCCTTCAAGTGTCATTAGGCATCATATTTCTGACGGTTTGTGCAAGTTTTGATTGACACTTTGAAACAGAAAACTGTCGAATAGGCGACACCATGGTGTGTCGGATCTTCAACCCACTTTGGTACCATGGCAAATATCCGATGTTATGCCACCGACGAAAAAAAAAAGTGTATGTGTCGAAGATGCAACAGAGAAGTGTCAAATTTTAGACATGCAAGGTGTAGGATTTTGGGTTGAAATTCTGTTGTGATGAATTCCCTTGTCTGCGTTACGGAGCTAATGCATGGAGAATCTCTTTATTGTCGCTATTTTTATGTCAATGACAATGACAAGTTGTTCTAAACCAGCATTTTGAGCATCACAAATATACATATCCATTTGAAGTATATAGTGCATTATGAGTTGTGAATCCAATCCCTTACATGATATATTTACAGGCTTGGGTTATATACTAGTTGTCACTAGTCCTGAAATTATCGCACATATTGGGTGGATTTGAGATCAAATATACGATGTGTTATGCCTAGAATCTAGTTTTCTAATTCACGGTTGTCTCCTCCTCTTTGTTCAAGGAAAATCTTGCACACCTATTGTTAAAATACTGTTACTTCGAAGAATATTCTACTTATACTTCACATTATTATTATTCCTCCTTTAGGAGATGTTACTAATGTAAAAGGTCATGTAAAATTTATGATGTAAACCCTAAGTTGTAAGCCAGATCAATAGCACCTAGAAAAGTATAATATATTTATTATTGTGGGATTTCCTAGGTAGGTTGGCCCTGTTATCTAGACAGGTCAACCTAGTTAGGGAAAATGTCAGTTGGGAAGATCATTATACATAGAGAGGCGGCCTCCCTAGTTTGTAAACACTCATACCCACTTGTATTGAACAAGAGAGAGAAAGAAGGAGGGACAAAGAAGGAGTACTAGTGTCTTTGGTGTTTTGTCTCTCATGATTGGGGTTTGGTCTCTGTCTCTCTCTCTCTATGAGACCTTATTCTTTGTCCATTTCATAATGGTAATCTATATTGTGGAATTTTTTGTTGGATTTTTCCCTTTAGGGTTTCCCGAGGTAAATTGTTGTGTACCTTATGATTGTGTTTCTTTTAATTATCCCATTTATGTTTCTATTGTGAAAATGTATTAAATTCTAATTAAGTTAGGACTTAATCTATGGTAGCATAGAAAACTTAACATGGTATCATATCTAGTCTAAAAAGAGCAGCTTTCATGAGGTAAATCTCTCTCTCCTTCTTTGAACATGAAAATTAGGGTTTCTAATAAGGTGGATTTTTTTAGTGCAAGTGACATATGGAAGTGCACCCCTCCTAGGAACATATTTTGGAATCAAGATTGAATTTTTTCAGTCAAAAAATCCCCTAGAAATTCAAGCCCTAGTTTAGGTTGAAACCAGAAAGATAGGAAACAGAAACTACAGTCTAGGATCTTTCAAGTCCAGTTTCAAGGGCTGGAATTTGGATTATTTAGAAACTAACTGTACCATCATAATTGCCTCAGTCAAGTACATATTTTGGTGAGTGCATTTTTCATTTACAAGAAATTTATATTTTTGTCATTTTTTGATCTTCGAGACAAGATGTATCCTAGCACTAAGCTTGTGTTAGGATTAATTAATCCTCCCTTTGCCTACATATGTCCATTTGAGTCATTTATCCTAGCTTGGAAGGTCATCATAATCCATTAGTGAATGGGGGACACACCTAAGGGTCATCTTCAACTTACTGCACCTAATTTCATAAGTTTATGAGCCCTAGGGACCAATCCCTACATTGTAGGATCCCACTCTGTGTGCCACCAACAATCACCTTCAATTGGATGTGGTAGGTAATTAGTGATCATAAGTTATCCTTCAGTTACAATAAGTTAGATCACTGTCACTTATATTAGCGTCATATTGCATGAATCATGGGAGTGTAGGAATCATTATTCACCTACCCTACCTACCATCATTAGTTAATTGATTGTAGACTTATTTGGTTATCCGAAGTTAACCAATGAGCTCCAGTTGTGATTATTTCCACTCTAAGTTAGTTAACCAATTAGTTTGAGTTGGTGAATTTGATTCTTATCCATGGTATTTGAATTCTATTTATTGTATTACCATTGCATTACTAATTAATTAATGAAGATTAATGTTGTGATAATCTTAGAAATACTTGTCTGATTTGTGTGAATTTCCTATCATGAATCCATTATTTAGTTTACATTGATGTGATAATTTCACTGCATACTTATTTTTAGATAGCTCTCATTTTTTATTGTATACCTATGGTTCATGAAATTTAATATGGTATCAGAGAATATGTCCAGGTCATCAACAAACCTCTGAAACCCCCATGCTTCCACCAGAAGCAACCGAGTTTCCACATAATTCCTAGAATCATTTCATTGCTCCCTCTGGATTATGTCCAGAGAGGTCTATCCGGGTGTGACGAACTCTAAAAAAGTGCACATGTCAAGGTGGAAGGTTTGAACTGATAAATAATTATGAATTGTAGTGATTTTGTAGTGATTTTGCAGGTGCCTATGTATCTATTGAATATTTGTTGATCAACATATAATGAAATTGCGAATTCAGCTCCTGTATCACCTAGAATCCTTACACCCTTCAATTGCATTGATTGGAGGGAAGATATGCAGATATCCTTGCGCAACAAAGGCCTATTTAGGATGACAATGGGAAGAGAAGTTGATCGCAAACAGTATGTTGAGAAATCCAAGTTTATTAATAGGTTAGATTAAGCCTTTGGCTTCATGTGCATCCACGTCTCTAGGGCATTTTTGTTCCACCTTGAGGGACCCATAACTATGAAGGAAGTATGGGACAAGCTTGAATCTTTGTTTGGAAAACAATACAAGACTAGAGGCCATATTCTAGAGAATGAGCTCATTGTACTCCATCCTAGAAACTTTAAGACATTTCAACATTTCTTCTCAAAATACAAAGCCCTAGTATTGCAATGCAAGAAATGTGGTATAGAGAGGAAGGATGAGCAACTTTTACTATCAATTTTGAGCAACATTGGCTCAAAATTCTCAATCTTTGTATCCAAATTCGACTCCAGAATATTACCCATCCCAAATTAGAAAACTCCTTCTCTAGATGCATTTGTAGAGTCATTGATCTAGGAGCAAGACAAATTGATTAAGATGGGAGTGCTCAATGCCTCCAAGAATTAGGCCCTCTTAGTTGGAGACTTAGAGAGAGCACAAACTAAAGGGAAGCAAAAAGGGGAGGAGAATAAAAATTTTGATTCGAAGTCAAAGGAGAAGCATAACTCTTCCGATGGAGCCTCAAGTTCCAAGAAGAACACAAAATTTGAGAAAGCTAAGTGATCTTATTGTATGAGAGGCTTTCATCTAGAGAGATAGTGCATGAAGAAAACCATTGATTGGATGTTAAATATCCTTGAAAATAGAAATATGTTTGTTCCACAAGGCGCAAATAAGTATGAATATGGACACCATACAGAAGGACATGAGAGGTGTTGTTCCTTGAAAGAAGGCTTCACTCAATGAAAGGCTTATCTTATTGATTTAGGAGCATCCAATGATATGGTTTCTTCCAAAGAATCCTTGACATCTCTGGATCTCTCACGAGGACCTAGCATTCATATGGGGGATGATTCATAGATCCCAGTTGTTGGGAGAGGTTCTATTAAACTTGATCATGGACAATTCAAAAATGTGCTTTAGGTTCCCTCTCTTGCAACAAATTTGGTATATGTTTATTAGATGACTCATACAGGATCTGCCAAGAGAGTTATATTCTATACTGACACAATAAAAATCACTGAAATGTCTACTAGAAATATCATAGAGAAAGGGTTTTCTAATAATTCCTACAAGGCATATTAGTTTTCCCATTTCCTTCCTACTTCATATCCAAAAGCCTTGTTGACTCATGCAAATAAAAAAAGAAAGTTGTAGAATGAAACTTTGCTTGGTCATCTAAACTTCAAGTATCTCGAGAAACTGCATAATACCAAATTGGTTGAGGGTTTCCCCCTCATCAAATCATTAGAAGGAGTATGTCTTGGTTGCTAGGTAGGGAAGCTTTGAGAGAAAATATATGAGTTTGGGATTGAAACAAGAGCTACCTCCACACTAGATCTAATACACAATGATGTCTCCAGACTAATTCCTACAGCTTCAATGAATGGATCCAGATATTTTTTGACATTCATTTATGATTGTTCGTGGTATTGATGGGTATACTTTCTGAAGAAGAAAAAAGTATGAGGTATTCAATACTTTAAAAGTATTCAAATCCTTAGTCAAGAACAACGTCAGAAAGAAGATCAAATCCATCAGATATGACAATGGAGGTAAGTTTGTCAAAATATATTTTCATTAGTTATGTGTATCTGAAGGAATTCAGAAGACAAAGGGTGAAAAAACAAACCCGGTGGTGCGAATGACGTGAAAAAAAGAAGCCAGATGACTCTGTGGTGCATGGTAGAAAAAATAAACCAAATGGAGGCCTATAAAAAAGGGGGGACCACATGACACTTGTGATTTTCACTATTAAGTGCTGAGTTGGAGTGGAGGACCCTAGAACAAAATTACTGATTTGTTCTAATTGGACCAATGATTTTTTGATCTGTGACTTGCAGGTAAGAGCTCTCATCAAACCCACCTTTTTCAGTGGATTAAGTTTTGTTTTTCCTCACTTTGGGGGCCTTGGCTGAGCCCAAAGGGTTCTCAAGGCTAGGATGCACTTTTTGAGGGAAAATAAGTGACCTAGGTTGTACTTATCAACCAGATAGGCGTGACTTGGTTGCACCAGAAAGGGAGATAAGCGCGACCCAGGTCGCACTTGTTCATAGGATAAGAGCGACCTAGTCGCACCTGTTCAACCTTTTTGAACAACTTGGGTCGCACAAAAAGGACATATAGGTGTGATCTATCCTAGAATGAGGGTTTTTTGCATTATTGGGTCTTGACAAGGACTGTGTGTATGTGCATGATTCCTCAAGTCACTAGGCGAGAGTGTAACACCCCAAATTTCACAAAAAAATTAAAATGTTTCTGTATGACTTTTAATGTTAAGTCATAGTCTAAAATGCTAGTTTAATAACTAATTTTAGTTTATTTGGTATATATATTACAAGACAAGTCATTAATAGAAAACTAGGAGTTAATTTCTCTTTTGTTAACTGTAACTAAAAACTACAGAATTATGCTCACTTATTAGTAAGTCCAATGCTACTACCTTTATTTAACTTTAATCAATTTCAGTCTTGAATAAAAGTTTGTCAAAAGTTAAAGAGTTTCAATTTATTGACTTCAGATCATTGATTTGTTTGTAATGAGGAGTGTGATTCTGATTGTTGTTTTATTTTCTTATTGAAGGGGGCTTGAGGTTATCTCGAGGCTTACTTAGCTTTCTCAAAGCTAACGTTCAATGCTTGTACAGGTATTTACAGGTAAACAATTTTACTTCCAGGTTACGAGGTAAAAACTTAAAGTTCAGACGAATGAATAAGTATGTTAGGAAGGATTCATAACTCTATTAAAATCCTAGAATATCGAAGTGTAAACATTCCTAGGTTTACAACAAAGTTTACTCTACTTTGGTAGCATAATGGAGTTGGCAGTGATCATTATTTATTTTAACACATAAGTTGGGGCATTTATTCATTCATCATTTTTTTAAATGAAAACAATATTATGAGGCTAAATACATTTAACATGCTTTATGACTATGCATTTTGTCATACTAACCTAGAACTTACCTTATCATCGAAATTATCATTATTGAATTTTGCACTAGAGGCTAACTAAAATAACAAACCAACCTAAACATGTATGGATGATGTATATCATTTACACTTATCCTATGCATCTAACCATTTCATATAATTATTACTATAAAATTTATCACACATAAACAAACTGTAACCTAGCTCGTAGCTCCATTATATTATGATTTGTTAAAATATTTTTACAAGTTAATAGTATTGTGTTTACAAATCAATGCAGGATTAAAGTGCTAGTTCAAAAACTATATCAACGCATAAATAATTTTGTGGTTAGTGGACTCACGTGGTGGTTTCTCACTAATGGAAGGTTTTGGGCATTAAACCCCTAGGGTTTACATATGCCTTTCTCTTAATGCATTTTTATTTTTCAACCGTTATTTATTTGGAGAGAAAGAACATGTCGACATTCCCTCGGCCTTCTAGGGTATGTGAAAAAGTTATAACCCCCCTCTTGGTCATGGAATTAACAGATAAATATTTGGTCCTTCGCTTCTCTTATTTCTTGACCTTGATCGTGGCTTCTTTGGAGCTCTATAGTAAGAATCACTCTTTTCCCTGGCTGTGCGTTATCAGTTTCAAAAATTTAGTTTATTTTCCATTACTATTCTCTCGAGCTCAACGTTCCAAATCTGGTGAGTCGAATTGAAAATCCTCCATGCATTTAGAATTAATTTACCTATTATTTACTTATCGTGATTTACACCAGCTAAAATATTAACAAATCACAACTATTTGTATGTTTGGAAATAGGTGACAGTACACAAACGCAGTTTGAAAACGAATCCTTGGAGGCTGAAGGGTGAACAAAAAAGGATTGGTAAGCCTCGGTCCCACCCTTGGGTACCCTTCAATGATTTGGTCTGCAATGTTGTCAATGGTGCTTATGGACTATTCTACGGTGTTTTAGAATGCTCAAGGCAAAACTTGTTGTATTGTTTTTGGGTTAGTAATGGAAGTCGTGAAGCCGTTTTTGTTTATAAATCTTGGGGTTTTGCAAAAAAGCTACGACTCATGTAATATGATGATAGGGTAATAAAATTACTTTAATTACTTGTTTGGAATTCTTGACCCGAACAACTCGACCATTATGGCTCTTTCATGGATACGAATAATTTATATCATTTTGGTTTTGAAGAGTTAAAAAGAATTGTGTGATGATTGTTTGGATTAAAAAGGAACTATATTTATAAATATTTTGTTTGCTAAAAAGAAACAGAGCTACGAATCTAGTATAAATCTTTGTTTAACATTGTTTTCTTCCTTAATGATTCGAATGTGCAATGTTTTAAAACAATGATTATCCTAGGGTTTTGTGTTTATCAAACATTTTTGGAAATTAAAGTTAAACTATGGCTGCGGAAAGAAAATACCGTGTGATGCTTTTGGTTATTGTAATATTATTGGGAGAAGCAGTACCGTAGACGATAAACCCCTGGCTTTTTTAAAATTGTAGTTTTTGATATTAGGTTATTATTTGATTTTTGGTAAAAAATAAGAGTTAGAAAAGTGAAAGTATTCCTTTTAAATGGAAGGATTGGAAATTAAATCTTTGGCTTATTCAACTTATGAACAAATATTTACGATTTTTTTTTTCCTTATTTTGAATTTTACAGTTGTCTTGTTTTAAAAATATTTACTAGTTGTGGAATCTTCTTTTAATCTTAACTAGGTTCTGGTATTTGATAAGAAGGTTTAAATGCAACGATAGGGTTTTAGAAAAATAGTTTGCAAAGATATAATAGTATTATCAAAGTTATAATCCATAATACAACTAGGTTTACTAATTACTTATTTTGTATACTAATAATAAGTATTTTAATTTTTAACCATTTCATCATTTATCTGGGCATTAAGAACTTTCCAAGCTGGATGTATAACAGAAATAGTTTGAGGTTTACCAGAGTATTATTTTCCATAGTGTAAAAAGAGTAAAATTGTTTTAATTTTAGGTTTTACAGTGTTAAAATTATGCTCGGTTTATTTATTTATTAATTGTAAATAATTACATTGTATTCAATAATTGTTAGTATTCTTATACCTTATACAGATTAATATCTATGATACCTAAGCTTACAGTGATAGTCCCTCTGTAATATTCCTAGAGGTTCTATATAAACGAAAGAGTTCTAGATAGAAAAGGATTATTATGAAACCTAGCTAAAATAATCAGTAAAATCTTCTAATGTTAGAGAAGATTCAAATAATATTATCTGTGTAAAATCATACCTATTTACCTCTAAACAACTTTCTGTACTAGAGTACTTCATCTCACGATGAGTGGAAAAATATAGAAAATAATTTTTTTCATCATTCCACCATTTCTAATTCTAAGTTCATTTATTATGTTAAACAAATACAGGTAATTTCCTGAATAAAATGCAGACTTAAACAGTCTATTTGCACCTGCAAGTATATAAGAAATAATAGTAAAACTAATAATGACTAAATTCATTCTAGTAAATTACTTGCATAGGATAAATAAGATAATGCACTGTAACCTGATAGCTTGAAGAGGAGACAAACAACCCAAGGAGCCCGTTCCACCGAAGATTTTCCTGAAGATAGCTCAAGTGCTTGTCTCAGGACCCCCGAGCCTTCCCACTGATCCACTAGGATGAAAGCACTATCTGTAGAAATGGGATTAAATACCCCTGCAACTCCATAGAAATACTTAACAGCAGTACTTCTGTTCTTAGCAGTAAGAACTCAGCTAACAAGCTGCACTAGTTCTAAAGATAGTCTTAATCACTTAATCACTTCTTCTTTTCCCCTCATCGAATCTCTTGTGAACCATTCTCAACTTCATAATTTTGATAAGGTAATCATTGAACAGCCTCCTGCTGAATTCAATAGGTAAATATATGCATGCCTAGGTCTTTTTGGTCATTTTTTCAATTAATGAGCAACCTGCTCTGTTCCACTTTCTTGGGGAACATGACCACAAAATTAGGGAAGTTGCTCCCTGTAACACCTAGAAGTGGTTGAGGATGCTTCCATGTGTCATTTTACTCTCACCCTAGTCTATTCCACCTAGTGGGCCAGTCGACACTCATTCAACAGCCTCCTTAGGCTATTTTTCTCATCTTTTATTTATTAACTAATAAAATATTCAACATAATTAATTATAGTCATCCTTGACCCCACATGGTCAATAGTCATAAAATTTACAATAAAAGTAAAATATAATGTTTTCTTAAACATAAAATGTTATTGAAATTGGGGTATGCGATAGAGAGAAAGACATTGGAGACCTCCAACGGGAGGTAAGTGATGATCCAACGGTATAGGATACCCTCACCCATTGTGGATAGTGGAATTTCTTCTAGATCTTGTTGATGCATTCAACAAAACTATCGTTGGACAAGCTTGTGAGCTACTGGTACTGGGGGGTTGAGTGCTTCATCATCCAAGGTGAGCAGTTGGAGATCACCCTCTATGATGTATACTTTTTGATAGGCCTCTCGATACTGGGCATGATCGAAGACATGACGTCGAAGCTTCCAAGGGGGTGGTAGATGGATGAAATTTTCTCTAGGCGTTGCTATGCCTCAGAATTTTTGCACAAGTCATACATACTGGTGTGTGACATCGATAGCCCACAAACTCGAGAAGTGGCAGCGATGGTGCTGCACATAGTAGGATTGACTGTGCTACACAATATCTCAGGCGGTCAGCTCTTGATGGTGGAGAGTGTGATAAGGGAAACCTACTACGAGTGGGCCCAGATGTACTTGACTATGGTTCGGTGTGGGATGAACTGTGCTAGTCCAGTGAAAGGGGATTTTTGTTTCCTCTCGTTCTTGTGCTCATTTTTCTTTGAGTGAATACCTACACTATGACCGCATCTAGCGGTGCATGAGTGGGGACCTCGCAATCCTCGTATGATGAGGTGGTACAAGATGATGATTAGAGAGGGAGGTAGCTTGGTGGATTGCTTCTTCACCCGAGATAGTTTTTCATGGTCGTGGAAGCTTCCAGTCCTTATAGAGGACTATCCATATGTTAGGATGGATTACCAGGAAGACCCAGAGATTCCTTGACCTCCAGGGTAGGTCTAGGGACCTGATGATACATATACATGATGCTTTTGTGGTTTCATTCACATATAGTTTGCTAGTGTAGTGGTATCTAGATCATGTGTGTGATAGATACTAATGACATACTATGTGCATGTGCAAATGTGGCTCCATTCCTAATGACTTACTATGTGCATGTACAAATGTGGGTCCGCGCCCTCTGGCAGGATACTAGAGACATAGGGGAAGGGTGGTGGGTTTGTCCACCTGGTCATGGACATAGGATACATTGAAGTGCTACACTAAACTCATTGCGTCTAGATGTGGAGCACTTACTGGAGGGGGTCACCGATGATTGGTGGAAATACCTTGATGAAGACTTTATCATCACATGCTGCAAGGCTCCTCCAGAGTGGATCTCCCTTATGAGGAGGATCGCAACTGCTATTGAGTATGTCAAAGCAACGACATAGGGTGATGTGCCAATGGATGAGGAGGAGAGCTTCGATGAGGAGGAGGACTCAAATGAGGAGATCGATTTTGAGGAGGATGACTCAGACTAGCAGTTGGTGATTCTTATTCCAATGCGTTGGTGCATGGGGAGTTTTGTATGATATGTATGATCAACCGAGAAATCCTCTGGAGCTCTCATTTTGTAGGGAACATTATGATATATATATGCACATGGATGCACCTTTTATGAGTCTATTTTATGATGATGGCGATTCCTATATGATGTATATGTCATATGTATGCATGACTATATGATGATGCATGATGTAGTTTATTTCCTATATGCGATGATTTATGTGCCACTCTAGAACGCCATTAGCCATGTGTTATTATACACTATTGAGACTTTTGGGAACATTCATGAATGAAATGGATTCAAAATGTCTAACCAAATTTCTAGTGCGTAGGAAATTTCTAAAGAGACAAGGATCATGTACCCGGTTGAAGTTATTCAACTAGGAGACAAGCAGCTGGGGAGTCTAAGAAGACATCAAGGCGACGAATACCCAAGTGAAGGGAGGTGTTCAGCAGACCAACGACACCATCATACTCATCATGGTTATTGGTATCAATACCAACACACATTCAGTCGATATGGATCAATTCATGTGGCGGGGAATAAATGACCCACGCAACCAAGGAGTGATTAGGAGACCATCTACTTGCACCATCAACGAAACCAACATAGCAAGGTGAGGTAGGATCCATCTGGAAAAACCAAGGAAACAAACTGTGAGACTCGTGACAAGAACGATGTAAAAAATACAAAAGAAAAGCTATGACCCATGGGTACTTATGGTGAACGACTTCACACATAAAACCTCTTGAGGTAGAGCCCATTACGGGGATTATTCAAGAGGTGGCCATCAGAGAGTGAGGAGATATGCCCTCTTTTTGTGACATTAATGGATGACATAAGGGCCATACCACATGGAATCAAACTTCAATTTCCCTAGGTTATCATTGGCTTGGTTGTAGATGAGGACTAGGTCCCCCTTGCTGAAGGTGCACGGGTGGACGTGGGAGTCATAATGGGACTTCGACCAAATTTTGGCTGCTTCAATCATTTGCAGAGTAGCATGATGGTCCTCATTTTTCTGTTCAAGTGTAAATAGTTGTTGTTATAATGGTGAAGTATCAGGTATATGTTTGACGACAACGTGGAGTGGTGGAATCTGGCATTCGATGGGAAGAATCAATTCCACACCATGGACTAAGTGAAATGCGGTAAAATTGGTGGTGGTTTTAGAGATCTCTCCATCGTCGCAAAAGTGGGGATGAGATAGATCAGGTGTATCTTCCATGGTCTAGGACAGGAAAGTGCTACTCTAAGTAGAGATAATGTAAATGGTGTTGGTGGTGTCCGAGGAATAAGATGGAGGGTGGATTTCCTCAAGGACAATAATTTCAGACTCGCGGGAGTGCATACAAAGGTCACTAAGGAGCGACCTGTACTCAGGTAAGTTTTGGAAATGGTGTGAATAATGAACATATAGGCCACAAATTGCACATGGTTGGTTGGTTCATAGTGAATTATTCTTCACGAAAGCTATGTTTGGTATGTTGATGACTGGAGCGTCGTCGGTTTTGACTCCAATGCGCATGTGGGTGCAAAGTATAGGAAAATCGGGACAACTCTATGTCACATGGCCTTAGACATTACATAAAGAACATGTAGGAGGAGGACATGATTTTTCCGTCTCTTTGGGCGTCTTTCCCCCATCCTTCTTGGGAGGAAGGGGGGGAGCAAGAGCAGAAACAGGAGCAGTCGTTGATGTACCACGAGGTGGGTGTGACATCATCTTAATATATTGGATGGGAGTCAACACAATATGTGGATTCGAGGGCGAGGTAGGTGGTTCAAGATACCACATAGGAATACCCAAAGTGAAATCAGGCAGGTTGAGAGTAGCCATAAAAGGATTACTCACGATGCTGGATGGTGGAAAAAGGAAGGGAATTGTGTGGATAGGGAATGAAACCAAATAATTCCCCAAGGTCTATAGTTTATGTTGCGACTGAGGTTTTGAGGAGGTCGAAATGCTACCAGATGTGATAGTGCACAAATATGATATATCAGTCGACATAGGAGGAGGCCTTAAGGACAAAAAGGAGTCCGTCATAGGAGCACTAAAAAATAAGCTTGGGCCAGCTTTGGATAGGGATGGTATGGAAACATTGTCGATGGTAGCGTTGATAGTCGAAAGGACGTGTTTTGGTGTGGCCAATCCCTTGGGGTCACAATATGTCATTTAGTCGATGGTCATGATCTTCCCGTCATGGGGAAACATAAAGATTCTAAATATGGTATATGCAATGACTCGCATTGCATACATATAACTATGCCCTAGGAGGAGGTAGTAATCAAGTTGGGCATTGAAAACCTCAATGTCAATCAACATTATTTTATTGGCTAACTCAATAGGGCCATTCGTGAGGATGCGCTGGGGTTGAGCCACACGACCATCATAGGCATGAAGAGTGGTGGTGGAAATTTGAAGGGTGGGAGATCCAAGTTTCTTCCAAACAAAGGTTGACATAACACATGTGAATTCCTCCCCATTAAAGATGCAAGGATGAATGACCAACTTCCAAATCATGACTAAAACTCAGAAAGCAATAGATGATGGCATTCGGGGCTCTCCTTGATCTAGGTCAAAGGTGATCAACCTAGAATCATGGCGATCGAAGACACCTGACACAAATAATGACTCTTTTTGTTGCGATGGAAAAGTTTTGAGCACTTCCAGAGTGGACATGCCTGAGGGAGACTAAGCCAAGTCGTCGACTATAGTGTAGTTGAGTGCATATATGGCAGTGGCATTGTTTGCGATGTGACTCAAAGAGAACCATGATACTTTTACAATTTTGTCCATGGGGGGTCTTGGCAGATGCAAAGACATATCTAGAGCGGTGGATCTAGATGTTGCAGAGGGGTTAATGGATTCTGTGGTGTAGCCATACTGGTTTTGTCAAGTATGTAGGTTGACATTGAATGATAATGTCATGAGGTGATGGACAATAGGATCGATGGGTTGAGCCGCAGAAGTGGTTGCAGGAGTTTATGGGACCAAGGGTTGGGTTGCAACCATTCTTTGGTGTGGTAGGGGGTTTTGGAGCACCATAAGTGGAAGATCTGTTGGTGCTGGGTTTGGATGATTCAGACTAGCCCCATTGGGGTCACGTTGGTTATTAGTTTGGAGTAACTAATGGAAGCAGTTAAAATGAGCACATTCGTGTGTTTAATGGTTGTAAGTGTTAAATATGGCACACGGGTGATTAGTCTATAACTATAGTTTTTTTCCACATCTTGTGGGACATTGGGGATTCTGTGCAGGGGGGTCTACTCCTTTATTGTTTGGAGGGTTGTCTTATTAACCACCTCCTTGATGCTGGTTGTTGCCTCGATTCCTACCTCTCTTATTTCTTCCCTGGCCTTGTTGGTTATTAGGGGTGGGTTGATTAGGGAGGTTCTACTCTCCGTAGACATGTCCTAAAGGATTAGGTGGAGTCAAGTTCAGGCTGACCTAGGTTGCACAGGTGGTGCGTAATAGAACAAAATAGATGGTGGGGCTGCAAAGACGACCGTTTTTCCAGTACACCAGTGTGCCAAACAATTTGGTCTGTGGACGTTAGGAGCTAGTGCAAGAGGTGCATCTGAAGGTGTGGATCCAAACTGAGCTGTTACGTGTGAAACATTAGGAGCATAACCTAATTGGGAAACACTTGGGGTGTTACGAGAATGGGGTGTCAATGTAGTAGAGGCTTGTTAAAAGTGAAGATGTTGGGTAATAGTGCTGATGAATCCATCCACAGCATGGGATTCCACCGACGTATCGCAACGTGAGGATCTGACACGGGGAGCATCGAGAATAATGGTATACAAGTAACCCAACTGGGTGTATATAAGATCGAAATATTCAGCTTTTGGGATGGATTCCTACTCAGTTTACGGGTTCTCAGATGAAACATCCTTGGAAATGGGGGGGAGTAAGGTTTTAAGGAACCAATCTAGGAAAATCCTATCATCCAAATGGATCTTACACAAGCTACAACGATGACACCATTCATGGATATGACTCGTGATATGGGTAGTTGTGTTTTGTTTACAAGATAATAATATTTCTACACGCTCATAATAACTAAATGGTAATTGGAAGTATTGAAGGAACATAGATGCTAACAAGGAAAAGTCAGGGTAGGTGGCATGAGGAAGTTTGATATACCACTTAGTTGCACCACTAGTGAGTGTGCGTTGGAATAACCTAAATTAGACAGAATCATCCACTATGTTGTTAGATGAACACCATAAGTGGAATCAAATAATGTGATTTTGGGGGTCCTCTCCTGCCTTACCCTCAAACTTAGGGATGTCTAAGGGAATTTTGGTAGGCATAGGAGACCATAGTGGGTTATGACGAATGGGTTTATTAGTCAATCGTTCCAAATCAGGCAGGTTGAGACTAGCCATAAAAGGTAGACTAGAACCGAGAGTAGATCGAGAAGGGTCAACAACGTTGCTGACATCAGTAGGAATGTAAGTCGCATGGGTGACTGGGGGTGGATATGGATAACTTTTGACTTTACAAGTAATAACTAGGATAGTAGGGATAACTGAAATGGACGTGGAAGGGCCATTTCCCCCAGGTATAAAGGGTGGAATGGTGGGAACCACGGTGGCTGGAGTGGGGCCACCACTAGTGGGTAGAGGACTAGAAGCACTATGTGCAGTGGAAATGGCCCCAATAGGACCATGTTCTGTTGGTCTAGTGGAAGGATACCCATAATGATGGGTGGAATAGACACCATCCCACTACCAACCATCCCCCCTTGAAAGGGATCGGTATGTGCACTAGCCATGGGGCTAGATGGGGCGGTGAACAAGGTGGGTTTGGATTGATATGAATCTGAATTAGAGTCAGAGGCTGTATGTGGCTCCGAAGGTTGTGAATGATGTCTAGTATGGATCGAATGGTGATAGTTCAAGGAACCGAACTGAGGGGTGTGCCCCCTAAGCCTATGTGAGTAGGGTGGTGGAGCTATGATGACGGGATGGAGTGCTGTGTAGTGAATGAAAACTCAAGAGTATCAATCTCAAGATAAAAAACCCAATGACAACCGAGTGTGTAGAAGGAGAGCGTATAAATGGTAGCTCGCATGCCAACAATAATATCTAAAACCGAGATGCAATAGAAGGTTACAGCAAGGTGATTCTACAATAAAGTGCTCATAAATCCAACAAGCAACACTACCTAGAAATAAAATGACACACTAATATATGGGATAAAAGTGCAAGCAAAATCCTAAATAGAAGTTGGAATTCCCTCACAAATCGTATCCTCAACAGGGTGATGAAATCCTAGATAGACAATACGAAATGGAAGAACAATAGGCTAAGAGAATCCCACTACCGAGAAGGACCTTTGAGTAAAAGATCCCTAGAAATAATGGAAATTAGGCTACCTCATTCATGACATGTCTAGGATGGTTTCTTGGCGCTTCATCCCTTTGGCCCTCGACACCCAGTATACTCTAGAATGCGCAAGGAGGACTATGAAGGTTTAGCATTCGGTATAAGATGGAGTGCAGTATTCCACCCCGACTTCCAAAACTCCTTCATTGTGGCTTACTCTTGCGGAGCAGGAGGGCCAAGGACAAACTGGCTGTGAGCGTGTCAACAAGTACAAGAGGATTTTGGTCCCCTAATGGACAACAACTATATCTTAAGATGTGAGTGACAAAGGGGTGTTGTTTGGATGCCTATCCCCAATTCTTTAACTTAGCTACAAGATTGTTTTATCCTCAAATGTGGTTACAATGTTGGTTGTATTAAGTTAATTTTAAGGCTAGCTTGGGGTTATGAACTAAGCATTGTGTCCTTAGGGTGTGATATGTGTGCAAATGGTGTGTACAAACCCGAGAAATCCTATGGCAAATATGCAACTATCTCACTACCGAGATGCAAATAAAGAAAATCTAGATAAATAGCAATAAATAACAATAAATATCATGCAAAATCACAACTAATTCTTCTAGAACATAAATAAACACAATTAAATGAACGCCTAAGAAACTTACCAAGGTGTAGGAAACAACAAGGGGTCTCTACTATGAAGCTCAACTGAAGAGGCTCATATACAAGGCAAAGTGGACCTCAAAACAAACCAATGGGTTGTAATGGATCATATCTAGATAAAAACTGGTCGAGAAGGGGTAGCACATAGACAGGGGTCTGGAAGAGGGATCTCAAGCACCGAAAAGGACCAAAAAACTACCGGTCACACCTGTTGGTGGAACAGGTGCGATAAGGATCGCACAGAACTAGGAAACAATCACAATCAGGGAATAAAAATAGTCGAAAGACTCAGGTCGTGTAAAATAGAGGGTAAAACACAATTGGTCTCACAAAATCGAGTCACAATAGCGATCAGGGTCACTTGGACAACCAACACAGGTGCGATATGGATTTCTGAGCCTGGTCGCACTTATCAGGGAAAAAGGCGCAACTTGGGTCATGCTTATCAAGAAAAAGGTGCAAATAGGTCACAACTTTCGACTGAACAAGTGAGACAGGGCCGAAATTGGATTTTTTTGAAAAATGGTTGTTGGCTAGGGTCAGGGGCAAGAACTGAGGCAATACTTGTTTGGATTGCATGCAAGAGGGTTAGATCTGTGGTGGTTGAAGGCAGCAAAGGAGAACAAACCAATAGCAATACCTACAAAATTAAAGATCCATATCGATCGACTAAGTGGAGTCACCAAAAATGTAATGGGGATTTCTCCCCTACTATGTGCAAAAGAACCAACCCTATATAATGCAGATCATAGGGTAGAGTTCAACAATAATAACAGGAAGCAAAACAACAATAACAATATGTTTTAGGTTTTGAAATATATAATACTAACTAATTCATAACAAATACAAAAGACACCTTTTTCTAAATTGTGGGCCACCATAGATGTCCTTGAAAATGGTCCCACAATTTCACGGTTTTGGTCTCTAGTCTCTTCCATAAATAGTTGTCAACTGGGGAAATGGATCCAAATGGGTACGAAGTGAACTCAATGCACACCGTGGGGAATGGCGTGGCAAAGTATGAGAATAATGGCAGAAAAGTGTATAGTGTGACTAAGAGAAAATGGCAAAAAGTGTTTGGGGGAGTTCTTCACAATGTATTTATAAGATGATCCTAGGGATTTTGACCCATGGTATTTTATTGTCCATGGTATTTATCTATGATTTTTTTATCCATTCTCATTTTAGGGTTTTTGACCCTTTTTTGGGGAGAGTAGGGATATACATCACAATAAATGCTCATCTTCCCTTCATTTATGGAAAAGGAATAATGATGTTTTGGACCATATTCTGTGGAAATATAATTGTGAAGGTAAAAATGGAGGAAATAATTGTGGGAATATGATGTATGATTATGGTTTAGACCATAGAGAGCTAGGTGAACCTTTTTTAGTGTTAACACTAAGTATTGTTGTAAGTGATTTAATACTTCAGTTATTCCTGATTAACCAACTCTTTATGCATGGGATTATAACTTATTAGTATGATTAGTTTTTTTATCACAAGTTATTTGATTAAACAGTTCAGTTATGAATGATTAAACAACCGAGTTAAACAATTGGCCCATCATTTCCCTTCCTTGCAAAACTTGTTCTTGCTTTCATTGAGGTACAACACCAATTCAATTTTAATTCCCTAAATGATCTACATGCTTTATACCATTGTCTATGAACATGTATAATTGTGAAGCAACATTATATTGCACTGATACTTTTTTGAAGGAGATTTTTTGATCTTTCAACTTCTTTTTAGACTTCTAATTATGAAGAAATGTTTTTCTCCTTTTAATTATTAAATAATATATGAAGCATTCATGTTTGTTGTTTCCCACTTAGAGGTTCTCAGATTACGTGTATCATTTTATTGCCTATTTCTTGGTGTAGTTTTTTTTTAATTGTGTCTTGTAATGTATATTGGTTATTTTGTCTCATACTCCTTTTTGTTTTAATGTAGTTTCCAACCTTTATAATATGCTCCTTAAATATATGCCAGAAGATAAAGCTGCAAAGAAGGAAAGGCATCTGAAGAAAGCACAGGCTAAGGCAGAAGAGAAGATTGTTGTGCAATGTGGGATTAATAATGTAACTTATCCCTTCGAGCAAGGATTGTTATTGTAATTTTTCATGTACCTATGATATGAATTCCTTTAAAGGTCTTGAATTTTGGGGTTGTTAAGTGTTGAGTATTGCTTTAGAAAATTTGATGTTCTTAGTTTTTATAATGATCTTTTATATTCTTTCAAAGTAATTCTCAATTGGTAGTTATTGCACATGATGATTATCCAATAGAGTTGTTAGTATGGATTCCTGCACTTTGTAGAAAAATGAACATCCAATATGCAATTATCAAGGGGAATGCATGCCTTGGACCAATATGTAATTATCAAGGGGAATGCATGCCTTGGACCAATATGCAATTATCAAGGGGAATGCATGCCTTGGACCAATATGCATACTTGTAATATCTGTTTCATGGAAAAGTTTACAGAAGTTTAATTTCTAAGTAATGCGTGATTGTGTTTCGTAGAAAACTAATAGATTTTGTATTGTGTAAATATTTATTGTAGATTGTGCATAGAAAGATAACAAATTCTATGTGCTTGGCTTCTGGTAAAAACAAGGGAAAAATGAAATATCAAAAAATTGTTGAGGGAGTAAAGGTGTGCAATTACATTGTTATGAGTAGGTATGTTTTATTCGTCAATCATTGCTACATAAATCAAAATTATATAACTTATTCTTGGAGGCTAATTTCAACGACAAGTTTAATGAACACCAAACATAATGGAGAAGTGGCATTATGGGAAATAATTATCAGGCAAGAACATTTAGGCCAAGGAAAAAATCGTGGTTAAGGAAGCAACACAAAGGCTCACTTGAGATTAGTTCCTTGGAATATTTTTTCTAGGTGAAAATTTTGATTGGATTGTCTTCTTGCGATTTTTTGTGATTTGATATATATATATATAGATATCATAAGTATAATAAGGAGAAAAAAATTATTAATAATAGCGAATAACTTTCCTATGTTTAACAAAGTGAAGGGGGTAAGATTGAGGATTAATTTTAACATTGATTCTTTGTAAAGCTTATTTTTTATTTTTAACTAATATTTTATGTGCTTAATGGATAATAAAGGCATGAGAGGAATTCTTAAACAAAACAAGCATGATAGATTCAGGAATAAACCCAGATTCGATATTCATTGAAGGAACGAGGAGATGAGCTACTCTATTTCATAGAGGTTTATTATGCCGAAGGTGTATATCGGTTAGAATTTGGGGTGGACTACCATCTATGCTTTTTCATCTACGGACGAGAGTGAGACAAGTCTACTGTCCCGATTGATTCTATGGGCGTCGTCCAAGATTAAACGAGAATGAGACAAGTGTATTGTCTAGATTGATTCTATGGTTGTCGTTCAAAATTAATAATTAATAATTTTTAAAAAAAAAGAAGAAAAAATAGCTTAATTAACATGTGATAAGTACATTTAGTGATAGTTGTACAAAAATTAAAATTAATCATCAACTATTTGATTATTAGATACAACTACGATCTTAACTCCATTGATTATTAGATACAACTATTTTCTTAACTCTAATTATTCTAGAACTATTAGCTTAACTTCAACTCTAATCACAGTTATATTGGATAACTATTAGCTTAACTATTATATACACTATTAGTTTAACTCCAATGGTTCTACAACTATTAGCTTAACTTCAACTATAATCACCTAATTCTTAGTCCAAGTGCATTTGGCATGAGTCTAGCTAATGTGAGTCATGTAAGAGTCGAACACCTAATGAAATAGTTGGAACTCCTAATAAACTCCTCCAAACTTCTAATAAACTCCCCCATCTCGTAGTTGCACATCTAGCTAATATACAATATATAATTATGTTTTCGATTATTTTTAAAGGAAGTTAGTCTAACTCATAATTAACAATTTCAAAAAAATTAAAAATAACTTAGTTAACATCTGATAAGTACAATTCGTGATAGTTGGAAAAAGAAAACTTCAGCTTCAACTTTTCTATTATTAGATACAACTATTCAAATATTAGCTTAAATACATTGATGATACAACTATTAGCTTAACTTCAACTCCAATCATGACTTTTATTTGAATTGCAATTGCCAATACATTAACTTTTAAATTAACTATTATATACAACTATTAACTTAATTCCAATGATTCTACAATTATTAGTTTAACTTCAACTCTAATCACTCTTATATTGAGTAAATAGTAGATTAACTCCAATGATTCTACAACTATTAGCTTAACTTCAACTCTAATCTCCGTTATATTAGATAACTATTAGATTGTTCCAATAATGATACAACTATCAAAATAAATTTAGATGAACTCCATCTCTTAGCATGAGAATTTGACCTTGATTGCAGTGAAACCATGCACCAATAACAATCACTTAGGTAATGTGCAAATTATGTGACACTTGAACTTAACCTTGCACTTGGGAGTCGAGTTAATGTGCATAAGGCATAGTTTAAGCTTTATATTAACTTTTAAATTAACTATTAGATACAACTATTAGCTTAACTCCAATGATGATACCACTATCAGCCTAGTTTCAACTATGAGCTCAACAACAATAAATTAAGTTGTTGTTATATTAGCTTAACGATTAAGTTGTTGTTATATTAGCTTAACGATTAGATACAAGTAATTGACACATTCTTTACTATAAAAAGCATTATTAATATGTCAAATATATATCTCTCCGCGTATTTCAAACATATTAATCTTTGTAATATGGTTAGTGTTAGTACTATTTAAATTCAAAGCTAACTTTAGCTTTAGCCTCATAAAACAACATGGCAATTTTGCAATGGTAAACCAATTTTGTTGAGTAAAGAACATTTCATACATATTCCAGTGACCTTATGTACTTACCCACTTTTATAGGTTGTGATGATGATATTATCATTTTCTCAATTGTTAGTGTTGTTTATATTTATTGTCATCTACTTTTAAGCTTTTAATAATTTTTTAATATTTACTTTACCTCTTGAAATATTAAAAGGCATATTCTTAGACTTATTTAGTACTTTATTATACGATAATTGTGTTTAATTAAGCTAGCTCGAATTTTTCATCATTTTTAAATATATTTGGTCTACATTTGCAAGAATAATTAATCAAAGTAATCCTTCCACGATATTGAGTGTGATTAAAGTGCCACATTTAGCTTTTAAAAACAACAACCTATTGACTTATTAGCAAAGGAATCCTTCCACGATATTGGATGTAATTAGAATGCCACATTTAACTTAAAAAAAAAAGCCAAGTGAGTCTCACTACTAACTTAATTTTATTATTAAAATAAAAACACAAAATATAGAGGAAAAAAGAAAACACAAAATATTTTATTATAAAATACAAAATACAAAATACGATGAAAATTATTCGACGGAACGCCCTCGACTCCTCGAGTGAAGTTATTCCATAATACGTTATGATTTGACTCTACCTTAAATTAATATACGATAGACAAGTACGTACGTAGCTGAAATAAGAAAAATATGGAAACCTGCAACATAGATATAACTGTAACTGCTTCCTTAGTCACTTACACAGATATAACTGCAACTGCTTCCTTAGTCACTTACAGGGTGTCACACGCTGTTCGCGCAAAGGAGAGGACGCTCTTTTCATTGTCGTAAAGTATTTGATAATTCTGCTGCTGGACATTACCGATTATGGAGAAATCACTGGTGGGCAACATTGCAAGGCAGATAACGTCACGGGTGGTATCAGGGAATAAGTAGTTCTCTTTCGGCACATCGTAATCTGCGCCCCCCTTGAAATGGAATGTCATCGCAGGAAAGCTCGGATTTGAAGAGCTTCCCTGTTGGTTAAAGCAGAGGTCAAGGCCAGCGCCGTAGACATCGCCGACCTGTGGGAGATTAATCGATGAGATCATCGCTGTCTTCACAGCATCATAAGCACTCTGTGCCAGGAAAGTGAGAGTCGTTCCAGAGTCTATGATAACTCCGCCCGAGCCATCTGATTGAATATCAAAAGTACCAGCAGGGATATCCAATGATTCACCGGCCACACTGATCCCCTCCAGTGAAAGATAATAGTAACTCCCTTCACCGCCTTGAAGAATAGGAGTCGAACTCACATCGGGAGCGTTCAAGGTAGCCGTGTCACCTATAAACAAAGGGCTGGCTTGGGAAGAAGAATCAGTACGAGAGACAAGACAGTAAGAAAACTTATTGCCTACGGAAGGTGCCAGCTGTGATACCAAGGATAGAGGACCTCGACCGAACCCTACTAATCCACCGACTGCTCGGAAGCCTTGAATTTCATGGCTGCAACCAAAGGCGATTTGGGGAATCGATTCAGAAGAAAGAGAAAAGGTCTCGCTTGAAAGGATCCCCTGCGTGTTGGTCTTGTCACCATAACCGTACAGGTATTTACAGTCTCCGTTGTTGCAAGAAAAGATGCGACTAGGCTGCGGGCACAGAGGACTTTGGCAAGGGAGCTTACTGTAAGTTGAGGACGATGAAGGATCATAGATTGAACCACTTGAGCAATCAGTACAGGGCTTGCACTTGGTCCACACTAAGTCACTGCCGGTGTCCATATTTGCAGAAAAGGATAAAGCTGGCGTACCAATTGAAATCTCCATGTGATACTCTCCAGTTCCTGCGCTTGAGCTTACTGGACTCTGGATATCTTTCATTTGAGCGTCATCCTGCAATTTATCTGCAGAATACATGAAGTACTGCAGCTTTTCAAGTCTCTCTTTACTGCGTTGGACTGCTCGTTTCATGCGCTCAGTGGATGTAGTATTTGCGGGGAGCAGTGAATCTATATGCACCAGATCTACTCTAAATCCATTCAGCGACTGCACGGAATTTGACGCATCCATGCGGCCCATTAAACTAAGAAATACACACAGCAATAACAAGGGGATAAGCTTAAGCTGGCGTTTGCAGGTAGCAGCAGGACATGCAGAAACTGATTTCCCAGCCATAGCGATTATTTCGCAATGTAAGCAGTAAGAGGAAGAAGGGAAAATATGTTCTAGTCCACTCCACGGTAATGTATTTATATTGATGGAGCTGGCGAGTGATCTGTTTCATCATGACACAGCTCTAACTTTTTACGACCAACGACCTCCACCTTGTAATATAACCCTTCCATGGTTTTCCCTTCCATGGTTTTCATTTAGATTGTTTGGCCATCGTTATACTTATTGCTGATTTTCTCTATCCGACCAGAGTTAACCGTTGACTATGCTCTTTGGCCGTTGGATGAAAAAAAATGAACAATGCAGATAAGCTCATATGGTTTTCAAGCGGTTAAAGATAAATAATCAGCAATCCTTATCTTAATTGCTGATTCTCTCACTTCAAAAGAAAAGGAGCAGAATTAACTATTAACTTTGCTTCTTGTCTTAATTGCTGATTCTCTCAATTCAAAAGAAAAAGAGCAAAATCTATTAACTCTGTTCCTTGCCAGTTAGATAAAAAGAATAAGAATCAACTATTAACTCTGCTCTTTAATCGTTAGATGAAAAAAATAAGCAATGTAAATAACCTCAAATGGTAAAACAATTTTAGCCCTTCCATGGCTAGTCATGGTTTTAATGGTTTATCATCAAAGTCTTTGCCC
>LPNX010355114.1:440967-469069 GCA_001517045.1 Pseudotsuga menziesii | reverse complement strand
ACAAATCCACAGGTCACCCCCTATGACTAACATTCCCCCTCTTCCCCCCAATTCTTACTAATCCCCCATCCTCCTCTCCCTATCTCTAAATCCCCTCCTCCTCTCCCTATCATCATCATCAACAACAACAACATCAACATTGTCGTCGTCATCATCGTCATCATCATCAACATCATCATCACCATCGTCATCATCATCTTTCATCATCATCATCATCATCATCATCAGCGACATGATTATCAATCATCATTGTCATCATCATCATCATTGTTTTCATCATCATCATCATCATCATTTTTTTCATCATCATCATCATCTTCATCCTCAACATCATCTTCATCATTGTAGACATCATCCTCATCGCCATATTCATAATCATAATCTTCACCATTGTCATCATCATCATCATCATCATCATCACCATCATCATCACCATGATCATTGATCATCGATCATCATCATCAACATCACCATGATCATCTTCATCATCTTCATCATCTCCATCTTAATCATCATCATCATCATCATCATCATCATCAACATCATCATCACCATTGTCGTCATCACCATCATCATCGTCGTCATCATCATCATCATCAACAACATCATCGTCATCATCATCACCATCATCATCATTGCCATCATCATCACCATCGTCACCATCCTAATTCTCATCATCATCTTCATCATAAAAATCTTCATCTTCATCATCGTCATCATCATCATCATCATCATCATCATCACCATCCTCATCTGCATCATCATCATCATCATCATAAACATCTTCATCATCATTGTCATCACCATGATCATTGATCATCGATCATCATCATTAACATCGCCATGATCATCATGATCATCTTCATCATATTCATCTTGATCATCATCATCATCATCTTCATCATCTTCATCATCATCATCTTCATCATCATCATCATCATCAACATCAACATCATCAACATCATCATCATCATCAACATCATCATCATCATCATAATCATCATCATCACCATCATCATGACCATAATCACCATCCTCATCCTCATCATCATCATCATCATAAACATCTTCATCTTCATCGTCGTCATCATCATCATCAACAACAACAACATGATCATCATCATCAACATCAACATCATCATCACCACCATCATCATCATCAACAACATCAACATAATCAACATCATCAACATCATCATCATCGCCATCATCATCACCATCATCACCATCCTCATCCTCATCATCATCATCATCACAAACATCTTCATCTTCATCATCATCTTTATCTTCATCTTCATCATCATCTTCATCATCATCATCATCAACATGATCATCATCATCAACATCACCATCATGATCACCATCATCATCATCCTCATCCTCATCCTCATCATCATCATAAACATCTTCATATTCATCATCATCATCATCATCATCATCATCATCAACATGATCATCAACATCAACATCATCATCATCAACATCATCATCATCATCGTCGTCGTCGTCGTCGTCGTCGTTGTCATCATCATCATCATCAACAACATCATCAACATCATCGTCGTCATTATCATCATCATCATCATCACCATCATCATCACCATCATCACCATCCTCATCCTCATCATTGTCATCATCATAAACATCTTCATCTTCATCATCATCATCATCATCATCACCACCACCATTGTCACCATCCTCATCCTCATCATCATCAACTTCATAAACATCTTCATCATCATCATCATCACCATGATCATTGATCATCGAACATCATCATCAACATCGCCATGATCATCATAATCATCTTCATCATCATCATCATCACTATCATCATCATCATCAACATTATCATCATCATCATCATCATCATCATCATCTTCATCATCATCATAATAATCATCATAAACATCTTCATCATCCCCGACTTCATCATCATAAACATCGTCACCATCCTTGACTTCATCATCATCATCACCATCACCATCATCATCATCATCATCAACATCATCGTCATCATCATCATCCTCATCTATCATAACCCTCATCTATCATCCTCATCTATCTCTCACACACGCACACACATATCCCCATGTATCCCCTTATTACACATCCCTAGAGTTGTAAAACAATATAGTTAGGTTGAAGAAAGGGGGGATGTTAAAGCGCAAAGACTAAGGGAGTGCTTGTTAATTCCCCCTAAACCTTGAATGATCCCTTAGCCATGCAACTACCTTCTTAAATGCTTCAGAATTCTATTAGAGTAAAACGCACATGCGTTTTATGCATCCAAAATGTGCCCCCATTTTAGTTAACAATAACGCGTGCACGTTTATCCTCAGTATAAACAATAGTTGCCATTGTCCAAGAAACACTCTAAACACATTTTCGTAGGTTTGACAATCCACGTGCAAATTCAGGTTACAGACATTGCGTGAACATTATCTTCTTCACCATATTTTCACACAATCTTGTTTTGTGAATCAAGCATCTCCACCACAAGTTTCTAAGTATTTCTTGGAGCATGGTATACGTTGAGGAGCAAGAAATAAAGAATGAATTGAGCAAGAAAGAATCCATTAATTGAGCAAGGAGCCACATAGAGCATCTCCACCATTGTTTTTCTTGCAATTGAGGAGCTAGCAAAGGAAACATTAACTTGGTCACTATGGTGGAGTATGTAGACACAACTAAGCAAGAAAGAAACCAAGTTTGGAGAATTTCCCATTGAGGAGCACCATACAACATTTCTACCATTGTTTTTCTTGCAATTGAGGAGCTAGCAAAGGCAATGTATTCTTCCCAATCTTTCCCCTAGTTCAAGAGTATGTAGACACAATTGTTCAAGATATTTACCAAGCTTGGGGAATTTCCCATTGAGGAGCACCATAGAGCATCCCTACCATTGTTTTTCTTGGAATTGAGGAGCTTGCAAAGGAAACATTCTTCCCAATATTCCCCCTATCTTGAGTATCTAGATACAATTGAGCAAGAAAGAAACCAAGCTTGGGTAGTTTCCCATTGAGGAGCTAGCAAAGGAAACCATATATATCATTGATCATTGTGGTCATGGGAAACTCATGCAATTGAGCAAGAAAATCAGCAAGGAAGTGGATACCCACTGAAATCCTTGAAGAAATTAGAGAGAAGAAAAGAAATGACATGACCAATCGAAGATGCTCTATGGACACTCAACCAATTCTGGTTGTTGAGGATGCCATAGTTCTTCCTACCAATCCACATCAAGAAAGACAAAAGCATTCGCTCGAGGGGCCTTCAGTCACCATATCAGTAGAAGAACGAGCACTACATGGCACTGAACAAGGAGTAAAATGTAGGTGCACATCAAGGCCACCTGAAACCTTTGTAGATTTAATTGAATGTGGGTATACAAGTGACGAAGTTAGAGAGACATTGAATGCCGAAGGTATGCTTGAAGAAGACAATGTTGTTCAAACCACTCAAGAGGATTTCTAATTGCCATTGTCCAACTGTCAGGAAGACACGAAAGGACATGAAGCTCATGTTCAAGTGCTAAACTGACTAGGTGATATGGTACAGGGTGCAATTCCAAACTCCCTACCTCCATTAGCAACTTCACACCGAAGAACTCCAAAACGTATACAAATCGATGAAAGTGTCATTGGTTCGCTTGAAGATACGCTGTCTAAATGCAATATTGCATATCAAGCTCAACAGATACTTGTCAACTATTTTGATTCTAAATGTGATGGAGATAAATGTATATTATTTATATCGTTGCTAAAATCTAGGTCTATGACTGTTGTTAGGAAAAACTTAAGGATAAAGATTATAAACAATTATGAACCAAGTTCTTATGTTGTCAGAATTTTGGTAGATGCATTTAGTAATAATGGAAAGAAATCTTGTTCAAAGGATCGCAATGCAGCTTGCCGTGTGTTGTCACAATCAATCGTGAACAAAAGCACTAGGGCCCATCATCTTCTTCAGCCTACATCCAAACTTGTAGGATTGGATATCAAAGCACTCTGTAGGTATTGTTCTAGAAGAGAACAACTTGACTTTGGTGAAACAGATGTCTGGTCCTTTGTTGGCAGGTTGCCACGCTCCGATATGAAGCTCATTGATGTGGTAAAGGGACTAGTGCAAGAGTTTTGGCATGACAATAGTAGACCTTCATCCAACCAAAAAGATGTACTAAAATTGAGAATGGGTTCAAGGGATCGTGAGCCCCACATTAAACATTTTCTTGACATGACACAAACAGAATTATATGACAGATTTAGGCATGAACATAATGAACTTAACTTGGGCCAAAGATCCTTCGAGAAATGCAAACCATGGTATGTTAAAATAAACACAACTCGTAACACATGTTGTTTTCAATATCACATTGAGTACACTTATTATTATGACACATATATACATATATTGCATGTTTTGCATAACACTTTTGTGTAGGAATGCTCAACTACATTGCCATCAACATCATCTAGAGAGTTTACCCATAGCATCTTGTGTAGAAGGACAGAAGGTTGCACATTTTATCAAAGGCCTTGCGTAGATGGGACATGCCCAAGGTGTGGTGGAATGGCATTTTTGGACAAATGCATACATGTCACCGATGAGCATGAACTTGGGAGACATGAAGTGAACTTGCAGTCATTCAAATATGTCACGTATGATATCGATGGAGGGAATGAAAGGGAAAAAATACAATTGGTCACCTCTCAGGTTAGCAATGAGTTCCTGGATAGTATTTTTTCCTATTGATATCTATTGCTACTTCATATGTGTAACATCCTATGGATTTGTACATCTTTATTGTTGATCTACCAGGTACTGGTATGCAACTTCATGGAGGAATTCTTTGAAAAGACACAACGGTATGTAAAGAATGTACATGTGGCTCGTTGGAAAGATGAGCAGTTTAGAGCTTGCAAGGATACATTTCCTATTGGAACTATATTATCAGTGGTCGATTTTGCAGAAAACTACACTCTTCAACCACAAAACGAGACTTAGAGTCAATATTATTACTTAGGTCAGGTCAGCATAATGGTCCATATCACCTATAGACATGGGGTAGATAGTACTGAAGAGAACAGGGTTATATTGAAGGAGTATCACTTTTACATAAGTGATGACAGGTGTCATGACTTGGATTTTGTACAACACAGCTTTCAATTGTTCTACAGTCACTTGGAGGATAACAATATACAGATGGAACAACATTGGATTTTGTCTGATGGTTGTGTGAAGCAATTCAAAAATTCTTGTGTCTTCCAATGGTTGTGTATTCTCCACAAGAGGCACAAGGTGACACATATTTGGAACTATTTTGAGACCAGAAACGGAAAAGGGGAAGATGATGGAGTAGGTGCATGCATCAAGACTGCATTACGTAGGAAAGAGATGAAATTCACAACTAGTTTGCTCCTCTGAGATGCAAAGACCATTGTTGCATGGTGTTCTTCAGTGATGGGGCAGGGAGCTAGAGGGAAAGAAGACCAATCATCTCAAAAAGCACATGTACATAGATTTTTTTGGGAGGTGGTCGATATAGATTGATCACACCTATATGAGTGCAAGACTGTCCAAGGAACTCATGCATTCCATTCAGTTAGGATGTCAGAAAATGCTATAGTTGAAATGTGGACAAGAAATCTCTCTTGTTTTTGTTATCCATGTAGCAGTGATGAATGGGACAACTGTGAATCCACAGATTGGGTTGACAGTTGGGATCATGTATCACTCCCCATTGGTTGACAAATAACTTCAAAATTATCCCAGTTGGAGGAGGGCTAGTCGAGTATTTCACATGACTATGACCACATTTTGGATCTCATACAACCAGGTTCGACTATTATGTTGATCACTTTGAAATGTTTGATGAATAGTTGTGTTTAGTTAGCTGACTCCTAGGTCTACACTTTATTTTATGTAGGGCACATATACGCAGTGGTTTCCCTAAGAGACAATGAATGGCACACTGACTACTGGCTGGCACGTTTCTTGGATGAGAAGCAAACCCTCATTGTCTCATTAAGCGACTCCAAGAGCAATGATTTTCCAATTGGGTCGATGGTTATCAAAGGAGAATATTTGACATAGGTTTCCCATACACGAAAGAAAAAAAAGGTTATGTATTTGAAGATTATAGACCAGGTCAAATTGTATACCATTGTACAAAATTAGTTATTGGCACAAACCTCCAGCTGCAAACAATGCCAAATAAGAACTCATTAAAGTCACGATACTTTTTGCCTTACTCTGAGCACGAGAGGCTAAAGAATATCGTTTCTATTAGAGGTGATCCCGATGGTCTAGTCGACTGACTATAGGTAGGTAGTCATGTATGTGGTAGTCAGATATTTTGGTTTCATGGTATCATTGATTATTTACAGTTTGATACATTGAGCGCTTGATAGATTGATAAATTCAATAGACTTCGACAATGGATTTGTTGTATTATATTGATACTTACATGACTCATGCCCTATATCCCAAGAACATTATCTACCACTCTATCTGGGATATGTCTATTGCATTTGCCTTGAATATTGAAGTTGATCCTATAAGGACATCTCCTTGAATCCGATTGTTAGTTTTTCAACATTAAGCTAGCATTATTAGGATCTTTAACTGAGAGAATAACAAGTACAACAATCAAGCACAAGAGACAATGAACACAATGTTTTTCCTTGGGGAAACCATAAAGGAGAAAACCCCACAACTTCCTTAGAGATAGAATCAGCACCAAAATAGTAAAAGCCCCAAAACAGTAAGTGATCTCCCAGCAGCAGTAATCTTCTTCTTGTCTAGCCCCAGTGTCTTCTCCTTCCTCAACTATGTGCTACAATTGAGTGTGTATGACTTGTGTGATAAATAGAGACTCCAGTTCTCTATTTATACTAATCCCGACATGACTAAAACCCTACCAGGGCCGACCTCTAGTAGGAGAGTCTAATAACCCTAGTGCCCCGGAACTGCGGGGACTTTAACCCTTAGACAATCGGAGGGTTACTCACTATGACTTGACATGACTTGTTTACATAATTGATCCTCCCGATCGGAACATCGGGGCATGACAATATGACTCAATTACATTATAGATACATCCCAGAATAAACATCAGGTTACAATACATAAGATACATAGATGAATACATTCCGAAGTTACAAATACATCAACACTCCCTCTTAACTAGGAAGGTATTCTTTCGACACAATTTTCAGCACTGGTCTTCTTCTCTGCATCAAATGGATCATCTCATCATCTGCATCTCAAGTCTTCTGAGTCTTCAAGTCATCTTCATCTTCATGTCATTGTCAATCTTCGAATCTGGATCATCTCTCGATCTGGATCATCATGGAACATCATCACTGGATCTGGATCATCACTCGATCTGGATCATCACTGGTCATCATCACTGGATCTGGATCATCACTAG
Organism: Pseudotsuga menziesii; assembly: GCA_001517045.1. Lineage (NCBI taxonomy): Eukaryota > Viridiplantae > Streptophyta > Pinopsida > Pinales > Pinaceae > Pseudotsuga > Pseudotsuga menziesii. The sequence continues at coordinate 461,634 of LPNX010355114.1, read as the reverse complement.
TCATCATCACTGGATCTGGATCATCACTCGATTTAGATCATCACTGGCTGTCATCACTGGCTATCATCACTATATCTCGATCATCACTCGATCTGGATCATCCCTAGTGCTATCTCATGATTCTTCTTGTCACAGGAAGTTCTACAGAGCCAACCCTTTTTCATGCTGGTTGTAGGCCTAGCCTCCATGTAGGTCTTTCTTCAGCACTTATATCTGACACTAAGTCAGAATGGCCCGCCCATCACTTACATCTGACCTACTCGTAAAAAAGGCACGCCCAACACTCACATCTGATCATGTAGGAACCAATACTATAATCATATGAGAAAGGCCTGGCACTCACATTCACCAGCATGATAGGAACTCAAACTACTATGATCTGTGAAATGGCTCAACACTTACAACCACCAGCATGATAGGAACCCAAACTACTATCATCTATGGAAAGGCATAGCACTCACATCCACCAGCATGGTACGAACTCAAACTACTACCATTTGTGGAAAGGCTCAGCACTTACAATCACCAGCATGGTAGAAACTCAAACTACTACCATATGTGAAAAGGCATAGCACTTATAGTCACTAGCATGATAGGAACCCAAACTACTATCATTTGTGAAAAGGCCACTGCACTTACATCTGAGTACGTGGGAACACATCCCTTAGTCACATCAGAAAGGCTCTCAGTCCTAGACCTAGGATCCCTGGTACCTCACTAAGTAGCTCCATTCAAAGAATGGCGGTAGCCCTTATATCTGACACTAAGTTAGAATGGCTTAGCACTCATATCTGACATGGGAGGAACTTAATCCTTTAGCCATGACAGAATGGCTTTATCCCGTACATATGATCAAGTGGGAATACATCCCTCTGTCACATCAGAATGGCCATGCACTCATATCTGATCATGTGAGAACAAATCTCACGGTCATATCAGAACGGCCCTCAGTCATAAACTGAGTTTTTCTAGTACCTCACTAGGCAGCTCCATTCCAAGAATGGCAATAGCCGTTATATCTGATCATGTAGAAACCAATCCTACAGTCATATCGGAATGGCTTAGCACTCACATCTGACATGGAAGGAACCAATCCTCTCACCATGACAGAATGGCTCATCCCTTATATCTGACCATGGAAGGAACCAATACTCTCACCATTTCAGAATGGCTATGTGACTCATCACTTGGAGGAAACCTCAATTTGGAGAACACCAAGCTTCTCCTTGAAGTACTCAAAATTCACTATAGCTAATGGCTTCGTCAACACATTAGCTATCTGTTCCTTCGTCGCAACATATTGGAGCTTCACTGCTCCCCTCTGCACCATATCCCTGATATAGTGATACTTGATCTCGATGTGCTTCAACTTGTCATGGAACAATGGATTCTCTAACAACTTCACGCAACTCTAGTTGTCACAATGTATACAAGTAGCATCCAACTGGACATCAAATACATCAGACAGTAGCTTCCACAGCCATACTGCCTCACAACTAGCGAAACAAGCTATGACATACTCTGCTTCAGCTGTACTCAGTGCCACACAGGATTGCTTCCTGCTAAACCAAGAGATCACACCTGATCCCATACTGAAGCAACACCCTGAAGTGCTCTTCCTATCAATGGCACTGCCTGCCCAATCTGAATCAACATAACCCTCCAGGTTAATCTTCTAATTTGCATCGTACTTGAACCCATAATCAACTGTACCCTTTAGGTACATCAGAATATGCTTTGCAGCAATCAAGTGAACATTTCTTGGATCTGTCAAAAACAGGCTCAAGGTGTTCACAACAAAGAAAATGTCTGGTCTTGTGCTCGTCAGGTACATCAATGACCTAATCATCTGATGATACATCATAGCATCAACTGACTCTGATGAAGCATCACTCAATAGCTTCAGGTTCAATGCCATAGGTGTGGTCATAGCCTTGCAATCCATCATCCCAAACCTCTTCAGGATCTCTACTGCATACTTGCCTTGTCCAAGGAATATTCCATCTATACTCTGCCACACCTCCATACCTAGAAAGTAATGCATCATCCCCAAGTCCTTCATTTCAAACTCAGCAGCAAGCTTTCTCTTCATATCAGTAATCAACCCATCTGTACCTGTCACAAATAGATCATCTACATACAGTAGAAGCATCACTGGGTTGTCATATTCAACCTTGTAGTAAAGGTTGGAATCTGCTTTACTCTTGGTAAATCCCAAACTGGATAGAAAGCTATCAATTATGTCGTACCAGATCCTGGGTGCATGTTTCAAACCGTATAGGGCTTTCTTCAATCTGCATACATGACACTCTCTGTCATGTGTCTCGAAACCAAGTGGCTGTTCTACATACACTTCCTCTTCCACTACACCATTCAAGAAAGTGGTCTTAACATCCATCTGGTGTATCTTCCATTTCATCACTACGGCTAGAGCAAGTACTGATTTGATGGAAGTGTATCTGGCTACAGTTGCAAATGTTTCTTCATAGTCTATTCCTTCTTTCTGAGAGAACCCCCGAGCCACAAATCTTGCCTTATACTTTTCAATGCTACCGTCTGCAGCATTCTTGATCTTATAGATCCATTTGGAAGTTACAACTGACTTCCCTTCTAGGCTTGGGACAACATCCCAAACATCATTCTTCATGATTGATTGGTATTCTTCGATCATAGCATCCTTCCATTCTTTCCATTCTGCCGCTTCTTCATAACTGGAAGGTTCCTTATCAAAGAAATCACATAATAAAGCTACATACCCGGAGCAGGATCTGGTCCTTTTTCTTTCTCTGTGATTTTCTTCTGGAGCCCCATATCTTTTTGCACCTTGGATAAGTTCTCATACTCAAGCAGGTTTCCTCTTATGAGGTTTCTTCTCCAGAGGTGGATCTATAGGTCTTTGTGGTTCTTGAAATTCTCGATCTTCTTCTTCGGCTTCTTCATTCATGGTTGTGTCATGAATTCTGGGTTCTTCTGCTTCAGGTTCTTCAGTAGGTATCTTTCTAGATTTGTTGTAAGATGTGTCTTCATCAAATTTCACATCCCTGTTGATGTCAATATTCTTGTATCCTGGGAAATAGATTCTATAAGCCTTCGAGCTTTCAGAGTATCCCACGAATATGCCCTTCTTTCCTGAAGGATCTAATTTTGTCCTTTTCTCCTTTGGGATGTGTATGTACACAGGACAGTCGAATATTCTGAGATGGCTGACTTCTGGTTTCTTGCCGGAGAAGACTTCTTCAGGATTCTTGTTCTCAAGTACTCTATGTGGAGTACGGTTCTGTACATACACGCTGTTCTGGAAGCTTCCACCCAAAGATGCATAGGAAGGTCTTGATCATGGAGCATTGCTTTTGCAGATTCCATGATAGTTCTATTCTTCCTTTCTGCAACCCCATTCTGTTGTGGATTATAAAGAGTGGACAACTCCCTCTTAATCCCTGAGTCTTTGCATAGTTTCTTGAATTCATTTGAAGTGAATTCTCCACCATTATCTGATCGAAAAGTCTTGATCTTGTTTTCAGTATGGTTCTCGATCAGGGCTTTGAATTCCTTGAATTTGCTGAATACTTCGTATTTGTTCTTCATGAAGTAAACCCATGTCTTCCTAGAAAAATCATCAATAAAAGAAACATAATATGCATACCCGCTTAGTGAGCTTGATGACATAGGACCGCATACATCAGAGTGGATGATTTTCAAGATTCCTTTTGCTTTGCTTTCGCTACTTGGAAATGTCAACAGCTTTGCTTGTAATAGGTAGTGCTCTATAATGCACATGTGCAAGCCTTCTATGCCAAAGTTCACTTGGATCTACTGTATCATGGACCATTGCTTGTTCGGGATGGCCCTTCAATTTGTACAGTCCTCCTTCTTGTTCTCCAATCACTACCGCATCATCGATAGTCTTTCCTCTAGGCCACATAATGACTTGACCATCTATGAATGCAACCCACATTCCTTTTGCATCCAATGCTGATATGGAAAGGAGGTTGTTCTTGAGTCTTGGAACAAACAATACTTCCTTCATTATTAGAGACTTACCAAAGTCTAGTTTATATGAAGATTCCCTACTACCTTTTATTGGATATTGGTAGTCATCTCCTAGCTTCACCTTGTGAGGTGATTCATGTTCTGATAGTTTTACAAAGGATCTCTTGAATCCAGTCATATGTTTGTAATCCCCACTGTCTATAAGCCAATCATCACTGCCATGAGTAATGTTACCTATGAGAGTGGAAATCAAAACATATTCATCCTCGCTTGAAGAATCTTCACTTTCATATCTGGATCTCTTCCTTGATGGTTCATCATCCTTTGTAGCATGAGCATGATGTCTTTTGTTCCCCTTCTTATTATTAGAGTGATTCTTTCTCTTAGGACAGTCTTTTGCAAAGTGTCATTTTTCATCACATGTATAACATCTCAATCTAGATAGGTCCTTTCTATTGTGAGAGTTCTTACCTTTGGAGTAATGAGGATTTCTTCTTCCCTTCTTGGAGTGAACTGTGAGGGCTTGATCTTCACTTCCCATATTCTCTTCTCGAGCTGCTATCCGAGCTTCTTCTTGAGAGCATTCTTCCCATAGTCTGCTGAATTTGACTAACTTCTTTCTAGCACAGATTCCTTGAATGAAAGCATCCCATGACCTAGGAAGGCCATTTAAAGTAGTCATTACAATCTTTGCATTTTCCACTTTTTCATCAACAGCTTCTAATTGTTCCTTGATCTAAGAAACCCTTGTGAAGTAAGACTCGATAGTTTCTACATTCTGAATCTTCACATTCTTCAGTTGATTCCTCAGAGTCATCTTCTGGTTTATGTTCTTTCCTTCAAACAACTTGGTTAGGGCATCAAACATAGCTTTAGGTGTCTTAAGAGAAGACACCTATGGGATAAGGTGATCCTTGATAGAATCAGCAATGATCCTCTTTTCCATAACCATCTTCTTCTTATGTAAGGCCTTTGCCTCATCTCCCTCTGGAACTGGAACCTCCTCGTGAATGTAGGAGTCTAATTCATTCTCTTCCAGGACCAGGGAGATCCTATACTTCCAAGCTCGGAAGTTATCAACTCCCTAAAGCTTTTCATCAAGCTTGGTATGATGAGACATCTTTCAAATGAGAATCTCGAATGGAAATACAAGAGATCTTAGATCTTACCAGGTCAAAATGTCGGATCTGAGACTTGAGCTGAAACCCTACAGAGCTGGTTCAGGAGCAAATTAGGGTTTTTCTTTTTCAGAGTTCTGTCTACCCAAATTCCTTGAAATTTGTCCCTAACTTCGATTTTGGGGAGGAGATCAATCCAATCCTGGGCTCACTAAAAAATTCCTCTTCTGTGAAAAGCCCTAATTTTCGACAGTAGTGACAGGTCCAAAACTGAAAAACCTCAGAATTGGATTCTGCTTCAATAGAAATATGCGCTCTAAGGAGGAGAGTTGTTCCACCTTACTTTTGCTGAAAATCTATGGAGGAAGATCCACAAACTAGGAATCCCTAGTTCCCGCAGCTACACAGTGTCTTCTTCTTAGGTTAGCTCTGATACCATGTTAGTTTTTCAACATTAAGCTAGCATTATTAGGATCTTTAACCGAGAGAATAAAAAGAACAACAATCAAGCAAAAGAGACAATGAACATAGTGTTTTTCCTCGGGGAAACCATAAAGGAGAAAACCCCGCAACTTCCTCAGAGATAGAATCAACACCAAAACAGTAAAAGCCCCAAAACAGTAAGTGAGCTCCCAATAGCAGTAATATTCTTCTTGTCTAGCCCCAGTGTCTTCTCCTTCCTCAACTATGTGCTACACTTGAGTGTGTATGACTTGTGTGATAAATAGAGACTCCAGTTCTCTATTTATACTAATCCCAACATGACTAAAACCCTACCAGGGCCGACCTCTACTAGGAGAGTCTAATAACCCTAGTGCCCCAGAACTATGGGGACTTTAACCCTTAGACAATCGGAGGTTTACTCACTATCACTTGACATGACTTGTTTACATAATCAATCCTCCTAATCAAAACATCGGGGCATGACAATATGACTCAATTACATTATAGATACATCCTGGAATAAACATCGGGTTACAATATATAAGATACATAGATGAATACATTTTGAAGTTACAAATACATCAACACCGATAATTATCTCCTTCACTTCGATAACTTTTTTCTCCACGGGAAGCCCTAAACACACTTGCGCGACCCACCAGAATCCCTTTCTGATGCACAGTTTTCATTCTATGCCCCTGGTAGGGATTCAACAGGTGTCACTAAAAGCCCGTAGGAGGTGGGATTCAACACGCGATAGAATGATGGTCATTTCTCGGATCGACGAACCGTTAGATCCATTGGATTCAGGACATCGAGATAGTGCTATGGGAGGCCCTCTAATTTGGTTCCATGGATAAGAGACCATTTGTTTGGTCAATTTTGGAAACTAGGGTTTTTCTCAATAAGTGAATGTGAAATTATTGCACATGGGGGTCAAATTCGCATATTGCTCGACCGTGAATGTGTGGCTAGCATTCCCATATAAAACATGCCTAAACACGATTACACAACCCACCCAAAGCCCTTTTTGATGCACGGTTTCCATTATATGCCCCGTGTAGGGATTCAACAAGTGTCACTAAAAGCCCGTAGGAGGTGGGATTCAACACGCGATAGAATGATGGTCATTTCTCGGATCGACGAACCGTCGGATCCATTGGATTCAGGACATTGGGATAGTTCTATGGGAGGCCCTCTAATTTGGTTTCATGGACAAGAGACCATTTTTTGGTCAATTTTGGAAACTAGGGTTTTGCTTAGTAAGTGAATGTGAAATTTTTGCACATGGGGGTCAAATTCGCATATTGCTCGACCGTGAAGGTGTGGATAGCATTCCAACATAACACATGCCTAAACACACTTTGATGATGCACCAAAATCCCTTTTTGATGCATGGTTTACATTCTATGCCCCGGGTAGGGATTCAACGGGTGTCCCTGAAAGCCTATAGGAGGTGGGATTCAACGTGCCATAGAATGATGACCGTTGCTCGAATCGATGAACCGTCAGATCCGTTTGATTTAGGACATCGTGATAGTGCTAGGGAGGCCCTCTAATCTGGTTCCATGGATAAGAGACCATTTTTTTGGTCAATTTTGGAAAGTAAGGTTTTGCTCAATAAGTGAATGTGAAATTTTTGCACATGGGGGTCAAATTCGCATATTGCTCGACCGTGAAGGTGTGGCTAGCGTTCCCACATAACACATGCCTAAACACGCTTGCACAATCCATCATAATCCATTTTTGATGCACGGTTTTCATTCTATGCCTTGGGTAGGGATTCAACAGGTGTCCCTGAAAGCCTATAGGAGGTGGGATTCAACGTGCCATAGAATGATGACCGTTACTCGGATTGATGAACTGTTGGCTCCATTGGATTCAGGACATTGGGATAGTGCTAGGGTGGCCCGCTAATCTGGGTCCATGGGCAAGGGATCATTTTTTGGGTCAATTTTGGAAACTAGGGTTTTGCTCAATAAGTGAATGTCCAATTTCTGCACATAGGGGTCGACTTTGGAAATTCCTCGACTGTGAACATGTGGCTAGTGTTCCCACATGGAACTTGCCTAAAAACACTTGCACGACCCATCGAAATCCCTTTTTGATGCATGTTTTCCATTCTATGCTTCGTTTAGGGATTCAATAGGTGTCCCTGAAAGCCTATAGGAGGTGGGATTCAACGTTCCATATATTGATGACCGTTTCTCAGATCAACGAAATGTCAGCTCCGTTGGATCCAGGACATCGGGATAGTGCTAGAGTGGCCCTCTACTCTAGATCCATGACAAGGGATTATTTTGTTTTGTCAATTTTGGAAATTAGGGTTTTGCTCAGTAAGTGAATGTGAAATTTTTGAACATAGAGGTCAGCTTGAAGGTGATTGTAGATCTTCCCCTCTTGAAAAATACTTGTTGCAAACTATTATTCCATGTTTAGCTACCAAGAATTATGTTACCTGCTGTGAGGTGTTGATCAAGACTTATTTCCCATCCTTGTCAAACAAGAAATATTCTTTGTTTTTGTTTTAATCAAGGAGAAAGGAGTTGTCAATCTCTATGTGGAGGTGAATTGATCTTAGTATCTCATATCATTCGTCAATCTCTATGTGGAGGTGAATTGATCTTAGTATCGCATATCATTCGTGGGACTAGAAAATCAAAAGAAGGTTGTTTCCCATATTAAGTTAGCTAGGCCATCCAAGAGATGTGAGAATTTGTACGATGAAACGCTAGAGGAGGCAATGCCATTACGTCAGTAACCATGTAATGGAACATATATATGTTTAGAAATAAGTGTCCAACCTATTATGCCATTATTACAAAATATATATATCTTCACGCTACGAATGCTTTGAATAATACTCCATAAACATGAATTTGTAAAACAAGATTCAGAATAGTACTTCTCTAATCAATTTAAACTATAATAAAATCACACATAACTTTCGTCTCTTTCAAATTTGTTACTCGAGGCCATTCATCAAATGCCATGTACATTAACAAAATGATAAAATAATGTGCAGGACATACATAATGTGCAGGATATAGTCATAACCATTATTTTGAAACAACCTTATAATACTCGGATACTTTTAGGTTTGATGTGTATCCCATGTATTCATTAGATGAAAGACATCATGCCAAACACTAATTTTATATATGTAGACCACACTGGTGCATCGCTTAGGTGTGTCAACTTCGTGCATCCTTTAAAAGTTTGTTAGGTTGTTATGTGGGTAAGGTGCTTTTGTATTCCACGTAGTTGGATCAATTTCTTAGTTGTGTTGGGTGCTTATGTGTATTAGGTATGTTCCATCTTTGTGGATGCAATTTAACATTGTTAATATAACATTCTATATGTAATTGGATCATGGTAACAAACAATTAAAATGTACATTTTTGTCATTACGTAATATTGTAATTGTGCATTCTTCTCAAATTTATAACTGCCATCTCCATGCAATCGTAAAATCTATAAAAAATTGGGAACATTACACATAGAAACATTATTGGCCACATGTGTATAATCACACTTAAAAGATCGAACCATGAAGATATCAAGAGCTTTGATATGAAATATTTTTTATATCATGAAAGTTATAATACAAATAGAAGGCCCATCTATGGCATGTCAATGTACATGTATCAAAAACATACTTAATGTACATGTATCAAAAACATATTTAATGTACATGTGCAAATAAAAGTACATATGTCCTAGACTGCGCCCCTATACTCTCACTCCAGATTGTACATAAAATACATATTTGTCCTGGACTAACACATCATAAATCTAACTTTCTCTTGTTTTTCCCTAACCCTGATGCTTTTTGCCTCTGTCTATGGCCACTGTGCATATCTGGCGACTGCAAATCAATGACAATATTTCTTAATCAGGTAACTGAACTAGTACTGTCCAGGGGGTATAGGTGCCTCTAGTGTCCTCCTCCTTGTAGAGAGTCTCTCTGCAATGCTTCTCTGCAAATAAAAAAAATATGTCAATTATCTCAAGAATTATCAACATGTACATGAATGAGAAAGTACTAATTGTAAAGAATGAACACCTCACCAAAAAAACCATTTGTAGGGGATTACACTGGGAATCTTCAGTAGTAAGAGGAGTCGTAGGTTGAACATCAACCTCAGTTGCGTCCACTAATGGACCAGGGTGTGGCTACATTCACCAAATGATAAAATAGTTAGACATCATGCATGTCCATAAACAATACAAATGAAATGTACAATTACAAATATTCAAGTAGATGTACCTCAGTGTGACTTATCCCTATTGTAGATGCAGCATTGACCACAACATCAACAATTCCACTAAGGTCTAGCACAGATGAATCTACATCCTGATGCTGTAAACATTCAAAAACAACATTAAGAAAAACTACTTCTGAAGTGAATTCATAGCTAACCAATAACTGCCATTCGAAGTGTGTACATTACCGTGGGATGAGTAGGTTGATCCTCATGCACACCCTCTCTGTTCAAGGAAGAGGGTCGTTTGGTGTAAACAACCCCCTTATCTATGTTTGGACTACGGGGAGATCCAAACCAAAGATGCAGTGCAGGGATTTGCGATAATGTCTGCAGTCATAAAGTGTTACCATAGTTAGACATGGAGTTGAATGGATGGAATAATATGTACTAAAAAACTAACATGTTGTAATATACTTACCCCTACTTGGGACATATATCCCCTATGGGAGTGACCTCTTAAATCAATTTCTTTCCCCTCTTCATATGATAATAACATCTGCAAGTTTAAAAATTATAAATATTAGCGATCTATAAAGGAGTGTACAGTAAAAGATTTAAATAATTCGAACAAGATTCAGTCATAACCCATGTACTTACATTCTTCAAGTAATCGTAAATTTCACCTTGGACTATGTCGTTGATATCAATGTCTCCAACATCACGTTCTAAGTGGGGTTCCTGCAACTTCAAAAATTGTAAATATTAGACAATTTAATAAATTAATCAAGACTAACACATGCATTAACAAAATGACAAATGTTTAAATATTACCTCAATGGTGGTTGTTTGGGCCTTGGGTACAACCACGCCCAGTGCAGTACCACCCCCGTGAGAGGCATCAATCTCCTACAAGAGTAAATATTGCATATATTACGAATCTTTTAATATGTTACATATAGTATGGAAAAATTAAAAATTGAACAATAACATAGTTTTAAAACAATGTCCTTACATGACCACCAGTCATCGTAGTGGTACCATGTCTTGGTCCAAGACCATAATAGGGTCCCCCATACAATGTGCAGACATGTGGCTCGCTCTAAGGCACATGGGATGTCGGTCTATCCCCACCAATAGAATATCCCTCCACCACCCAACACTGGTGGTTGTACACCAGCAGAGGAAAAGGGGGCTCTCTCGTCAATAGTGGTTGTGTGTTGAGACACCATCTCAGCTAGAGTGAAAAATGCCTCCCGTGTTTGGGAAACCATGTCATGTGCAGGAGGGATGTCTAGCCTTGGTATTTGGGCACGGGGTGCAGGTATCTGTGGATTGGATTCTCTAGTCCTAGCATTGGGTCGGTGTTGGGGAATCCCCCTACCAACTCCCTGGAAGCCCAACATGTCAAAATAGTTGACATGTTTCCCCATTACAAACTCTGCATACCATTTTAGGAGGAAGTACAATGGTACTTCCCTATTGTTGTGAGGGTGAATGTAAAAAACCATGTACCACTTATCCATCCAATTGTCTCTGATGGGTAGAAATGTGCACCACTCAATAGAAATATGTGTCATGTTGATCTCCAGAATGTCATCCATCCCAGGCAGTCTAAACAATGAATAGATGTGTTGTTTTGTTATTTTGAGCTTTTTTACCTCATTGTAGCTCAACCCATCAGCATATTGTTGTCTTTTCCTCTCCCTGTAAGTTGCGATGCTATACAAAGAATCTGACAAGGAGTGGCAGAGCTCATCTCCACCCCTCCAAGGAAAACCAATCTCTCTCAAATGGCCAATAACCCTCAGTATCTCCACATTGTTATCCATAGTAGCCACTGCAATCATAAATACAAATAAAATATCATTAGAAATATAAACACATGATATAATGACATCTCTAAGAACTGGAAACTATATAACTAATGTACGACAAATAACAACATAAACTAAATCTATCATGTAAATTTAAAAATTGATCTTGAATTTTACAGTAAAGAATAAACATTTAACCTTTTTTCATTTCATATTTATGTCCTAAATTCAAGTATTAATTCCAATTTTTAAGTATGCATGTGTACATAAAGTGTCTTGAGTGCATATGTTGATTGTGAAGCTCCTCTAGCTTATTTTAAGGCTTGGATTATGAAGTTTCGTCGAAATTGTGAGGTGATGACTATTTCCTTTGCAGGACCAGCTCCCAGATTACGGGTAGAGGCAACAACTAGACCCTAGAATAGGCAGAATAATGTGTTGTTGATGAATAAAATCCCAGTATATGCAACAATTTTGTCAGATATGTAATTGTTTGTTGTAGCGCGATGTTTTTTGGACTCCAAAGTCTATTTAGCATATCTTTATGGATTTTATGGTTGCAAGGGTTCCACTGGATTATATCATGTATGATAGTATGTGATTGTCATGTTTAATCAAACACATCAACCTACCTATGTATCTTCACGTTCATAGAGTCTATTGTTGAACTTTGTTGTCTTGACCTTAACCAAAAAGTACCCTTTGTTCAAGACGAAATATTTGTTAAAAGCATGGGAATCTTCTATGCCTTATTTTAACACTTGGATTAGGAAGTTTCATCAAAACTATAAGGTGTTTATTGATGTTCTTGGAAGACCAACTTTGATATTTCAGATAGAGGAAAGGGATTTACCATGTTTGTTTATGTATTTTAGGGGAATATATGAATTCTACTTGATTTTTTTTTAGTTGTATGCAAGCTTGCAACATAATTGACAAACTTTGCATATTTGTTAATTTTGGTTTGGATTCACAATGATGCTTGCGAATATACATATATGCAAATAGTGAAGTTCGTTTGTTTTTTATGAGTTAATTGGGATTTTGGTTTACATTGGGCATGTAAATTACTTATGCAAACTTGCAATGTGGTTGACAAACTTTACATATTTGTGAATTTTGGTATGGATTCACAAAGATGCTTGTCAATATGCATATCGAAATAGTGAAATTCATTTGTTTTTTGAGTTAATTGGGGTTTTGGTTTCTATTGGGAATGGGAATTTTGGTAAATAATCAAAATTATTTAATTTTTATGATTAAATTGGGGATTTGGTTTCCATTGGCCAATTACATTGGGGTTTTTGTTTCCATTGGCCAATTTCATTGGGGTTTTTGTTTCCATTGGCCATAATTTAATTTATTTTGGTTTAATTTTTCAATTTAGGTCAAATAAATTGATGAAAAAATAGGGAAAAACATGAAAAGAAATGAGGAACATACCTCACAAATAGGAGGTTGATCCAAAGGTGGAGGTGGATGGCTTTGGCACACCAAAAAATGCGTTCACCCAATCGAGGTTTGCTCCAAAGAACTCCAATAGCCGTGCGATGTGGAGAAAAAGACGGGCTCGACCTATTTAAAAAAAATAGGCTTTCCAAAATGTGTGCACGATTTTGTTCACTAAAATAGAGGCATGATTTTCTTGAATAAAATAGAGGCACGATTTGCTTAAATAAAACAGAGGCACGATTTGGTTTACTATCCTAATTGGCATGCCTATTGGCAGGTTCGAGATTGTTTGGGATGATTTCTTTTTTTTGGATCAAGAGTGATTGCATTCGCTCCACCATTGCATCTAAAAGGTCCCTCGGCTTCTTTCACACAGCCCCATACAAACCACAACAAACAATGAAAAGGATTTTCTCTAGTTAGTGTTTTCACACTAGGTTGTGCAAGAATGCACTTACTGAAGCCTTAGTAACATATTGAAAATGGTATACAAGTGCAATGGTAAACATAAGTAAAAAAAAACAGTTAACAAAAATAAAAACAAATTTACTCTAAGTAATGAAAATGCACTGAAAATAAAGACTAAGATAAAAATTCCATTCTTTCATGTACATAAAGAGGTTAGGGACTGAATTTATTTTTATTTATTTTGTAAAAAATGAATACAAATGTTTGTAGATTACCTTAGTGAGTTTGTAGATGGTGGAAGATGGCGGAATCTTTCAAGCTCAAGATCTCCATGTGCTCTCCACACAAAACAGTCACAAAGGGTAGCCGGAATTCAGAAATGGGAGAAATGAGAAGTCAACTAGGGTGGCTTTAGTAATCTCTTGTTAAAATATGATAGAGTGACTAGTGGGATAAGATCATTCTGTGCTTACTTATAAGCATTTCTATCAATGGTTTTAGGTGGCCCTTGGTATTGAGTCATGGTTTTGGGTGGCTTGTTATGTTTTTTCACTCTTTTTCACTTTTTTATTTTTTTCTTGGCCCTTGGTATTGAGTCATGGTTTTAGGTGGCTTGTTATGTTTTTTCACTCTTTTTCATTTTTCTGATTTTTTTCTTTTTATTTTTTTGCATATTTAGGGGATTTTTGGAAAATTTCTCTTTATAGGAGGAAATTAGGCCATATTTCCCTATTTTTGAGGGAAAATAATAATTTTGATTAAAATATGGGTTTTGAACTTAGGTTTTATGGGTTAGTGAAAAATAAAGAATGGAGTGATGTCGCTAGGAAAGGAGCATGGTGGGAAATTTGTAGGTGTTAACACCCCCATTTATAATTAACGTAATTAGTCGTCGCATTTTCGTTGTGACTAGGAATATCAAGGTGCCATGCTTCATGCATTCCATTGATAAATTTCCCTTAGGTGGGGATATGGTATGACGATTGAGGCCATGTTGAATCAACCCTCTTAACTTATTGACGTAGTGGTAGTTCCTGAGGAATAAGCTTGAGTCCTTAATGCATGGACCCTAATAAATGCCTTGTGAGTGCCAGACTTATGAACTACCATCTCAGTGCTCACGTCTGATGTGATAGATAATATCTCACTTTATTCAAATCTCATCACACCAACAACTTGATAGTATTAAGACATTGTATCATTGTTCAAGCCCATTACCTAACATAAACCAATTAGAAATCACAATCCAACACCTGCACGTTAAACCTCTTTGAAAAAAAAAATTCTTTGAAAAAGCAACTTATAAAAATATTTTGGAAAAAAAAAACTCCTTTACAAAAATACCTTGCAAAAAAACTCTTTGGAAAAACCCATTGCAAAGAAATAACCTGCTTTGCAAAAATACCTTGGAAAAAAAAAACTCTTTGAAAAAACCCCTTGCAAAGAAATAACTCCTTTGCAAAAATACCTTAGAATACAATTTTTTTTGCAAAAGTGCCTTGGAAAAAAACTCTTTGAATGTACCTCTTGGAAAGAAATACGAAGAAAAACACATTTTTGCAAAAAAAGCCTCTTTGGAAAAACCCATTGCAAAGAAATAACCTACTTTGCAAAAATACCTTGGAAAAAAAACTCTATGAAAAAACCCCTTGCAAAGAAATAACTAATTTGCAAAAGTACTTTAGAACACAAAATCTTTGGCAAAAGTGTCTTGGGAAAAAACTCTTTGAATGTACCCCTTGGAGATAAATAGGAAGAAAAGTACCTTGTAAAAAACTCCTTTGGCAAAAGAAATCTCCTCTGAAAACCCCTTCAAAAATATTTTGATCAGATATATGCGAAATGAAAATGTGCAAAAATATGAGTCTATTTCGTTTTACTTATACGAATATAGATAACGTAAAAAAAAATTTCTTCTGGCCAACGAATTTTTTTTTGCATTTGGTTTTTTGGCCAAACAACCTTTGTTGTAAATAATGGTTCCGTAACGGAAAAGTATTATTCAACTGAATAATTATTCGGCCAATAACCTTTGAGACCTAAAACCTGCATAGTTTTCAAGTTTCTCCATTTTCGGAAGGTAAAATGGATGCCTTACACTACAAATCGACTATCGGAATTGATACTATTAGTTTCATCATTGTATCTACTTTCCATAGGTATATATTTTGTTGTGTATAGGTGAGATCCGATATTTTTAATTTTTTTGTTTCTTAACATGTGTCGAGTTTCGTTTCATCTCTTTCAAAATGTGGTGAAATGAAAAATATATAAATTTAAAAATAACCCACGAAAAAAATTGAAACAAATATGGTGCAGTTAATTGGAGTGTCTACTTCAAAAGGGTATTTGTAGATTTTTAAGTTTTATAGTCAATTGAGAGAAAAGTGTCACAAACAAAAACATGTTGAAAATTGATAAGATTTCCCCATTGATCAAATTCAAAAAATATTATAATTAGTATATAGATCCGTTGGTTACAAACTTATAGTCATCCTCTATTATATTGTGTGTAGATTGTTGTAGCATATTTTTTTTTTGCAAAACACAAGTTTAACAATGATTTTAGTGGTGCAACCAAACATGACTATTTTTTAGTCCTTTCATTTTATAAGGACACACTATCAAACATTTGCCAAAATGACATATCAAATCTCAATAAAAAAAATTGAAAAATTTATGAATAGAAATCTAACATGATTCTCTAAAAGTTTTGTTTTTACTTAAAAGTGAAATTCTAAACAAAAATATCAATTTCGTTCACCTAAAGTTGAAAAACATGAAAAATCAGATTTATTTTCTCATAAGACCCCCCAAAATAGACACTCATCTTGATGGATTCACTTGGTCTCTTCCCAGTTTGTAATCCTAGCTACATGCAATTATTTGTAGTTGCATGACATTGAGTATTGTTTATATAGTTGTCACGATTGCATGATATTCATGCAAGAAATTAAGTCTTTTAGAGGAGGACTCATCGAAATGGCCATTTGAATTTAATTTTGATGAAAAACGAGTGGAAATTGGTAGCTAGGTTCACATAGGTAGTAGGCGCAAAATTTTGGGCTCGTTTTGGGTCTAGTAGTAGACTAGTAGTTGTTCTATTTTGTTACAATTTCAATCGCTAGAACATTGTCACACCTTAGATTGTAACCCCAAGTGACTCAGAATTTAGATTCAATTCCAGGTAGCTAGTTCCACTCTTAGTCTTTCATGTATAGAGAGGTGTCACTAGGTGCACAATACGGAGAAACAATGAGTTAGAAAAACATTTGGATCAAAGAATCACAATTGTTATTAATAAAATAAAATAAATTAAAAAAAAATAGATCAAGAATAGTCTTCAATTTGATGGGTGGCATGATCATGGTGTAATCTCTCTCCATTCTTCCAAACATTTGTGGTTTATCACAACATTTGTCCTTGAAACTCACCACCAAAATACGTATAAAAATTACATGTCTTTATGTCCTCTTATCTTTAAATCCTCACCTCATAGTCATAACTATGGATTATTATGCATGCACAACCTCACCTCAAAGTCATAACTAATGATTATTATGCATGTGCATCCTCACCTAATAGTCATAAATAATGATTATTATGCACACACATCCTCACCTTATAATATCAATTGGGTCAAAGCATAGAGACAACCATAAAATATCAAATGTGTCAAGATGCAAAGAGTAAGAGACCAGTGTAAGTAAGTCCTCTATTAAATTTAACATATAAGTCTTTAATTAACACTATCAACTAATATTTGACATGTTGGATTGTTTTTATCTTCTCATCACTCCTTACCAATGTGATTGCAAGGAATTCTTTTAAGTTGAATTCCATAATTTTATGTCTTCTTCCTCATCCTCCTTCCTTTTGGTAAGACAATAAGGAGGGTAGTGGCTCACATCAACATGGAAAGTGATTTCGACATAGAGGTAGATACATTAATTTTTTTCATTAAATACCTTAAATTTACTACCCATTATTACCGATTCACCAAATAGTGGATTGGTACAAAACACAACAAATTTTAGATCCATGAGCTCTTAATTACTCATACCTAGATATTTCTCAAATCCAACCATTAACAAACTTCTTTTAGTACGGTTTTGGTTCAATTTAAAAAGTAGATTTTCAAGACTCAGACATGCAATGAGTTGCAAGGCTCCAATTGAATTAGGCTTGATTCTGTTTCCCTCCATCCCACACTTGTATGTTGTAGCAACAAGTGTTGAACAACAAAATTTGATGCCCTGACCTCGATGATGCTAGTGTTGCACATCTCCTGTAAATTTTACATCTCTATCCAATACTACTACTTTAGGTACACTGTGCAATCTAAAAATTTCTTTCATAAATATATCAACAATGTTAACACCCTTATAAGTAGATTTTAATGGAATAAAGTGAGCTACTTTACTTAATTTATCCACTACGACCATGATTGAGTCGTGTTGTTTAACATTCTTAGGTAAACCTGTTATGAAATCCATGTGTATCACTTGCATTTCCATTCTAGAATGGGTAATGGATGCAATAATCCTGCTGGATTTCGGTGTTCATCCTTTACATGTTGACATTCAATGTAGTGTGCTAAATATTCTTCTATTTCTTTTTTCATATTAGGACAAAATAAGTCTTTTCTTGTCATAGTAATCTAGGGTGTTGTGAATAAGTTCATTTATGTAATTCATCCATAACAATTATTTTAATATCTTATGAATTAGGTATATATAATATACCTTTATGTAGTAATAACCCTCTTCTCTTCAGACGAATATTTGTTTTTTATTTGATTCCTTTCATTTTCTTTGGTCTTTTCTTTTAGGTTTCGATACTCTTTATCAAAATTTTCTGCATTTAAAATTTTATTTTCTAAATCTAATTCATAGTTGCTGCTTGCATATAGAAAGTTTGCGTGACGAATTAAAGCATCTACAATATTTTTATTTTTTCCTTTTATATTTTTATTTCAAAATCATATTCTCTTAGAAAAGACAACCACCTAGCTTGTCTAGCATTAATTTTATCTTGATCAAACAAGTATTTTAAAGTTATATTATTTGACATCAGTACGAATCTTCTTCTGATGAGGTAGTGTTGCCACATTTTTACCGCATATATGATGGCATCTAGTTGTATGTCATGAGTAACATAATTATTCTCATGTTCTTTTAAATTCCCAAACTTGTAGGATACAACATAGTTTTCATGGATTAGTACTCCGCCTAAACCTTCGTTACATGTGTCGGTGCATACGAAAAAATATTTAAAAGGATCAACAATTTTTAAGGTAGAAGTTGTGGTTAACAAATTTTTTATTTTATTAAAACTTTCAGTACATTTTTTGGCTCCAATCAAATTTCTTACCTTTCTTTTGTAAGGAATTTATGGGGTATGCTATCTTAGAGAATCCTTTAATGATTTTTCAGTAGTAGCCAGTAATCCCCGTGAATGATCTTATGTTTGTAACATTATTTGGAACATGCCATTCAGTGATAGCCTTAATCTTATCAAGACTGACTGATATCCCATATTTAGACACCACGTGCCCTAGATACTGAATTCTGTTTTTAAAAAAGTTGTACTTGCTAAAATTAGCAAACAACCATTGTTCCCTTAACATGTGTAAAATTATTGTTAAGTGGTTTTCATGCTCCTGTTTGATTTTAGAGTATATTAATGTTTTGTTGATAAAGAAGACTATGAATTTATCTAAGTATTTTCTTAAAATACTATTCATTAAACAAATAAAATATTCTAGGGCGTTTGTTAACCCAAAGGGAATTATGAAAAACTTGTAATGACTGCATCTAGTTCTAAAAGCACCTTTAAAGGTGTCTTCATCCTTGATCCATACCTAATGGTATCCAGATCTTAAATCTATTTTTGAGATGATGGTTGCTGCTAAAAAATGATCAAATAGATCATCGATCTAGGGAAAATGATATCTATTTTTAATCGTCATTTTGTTTAACTGTCAATAATCTATACACAATCTTAGAGTGTCATCCTTTTTATTTACAAATAAAACTAGTGATCCCCAAGGGGAAACACTAGGTCGAATGTATTTTTTATCAATTAGTTCATGTATTTGTGATTTAAGTTTAGTAAGCTCTAATATATTCATTATATAGGGATCCTTTCAAGTTGGTACCTGCCCCAGTACCAAATCAGTCGTAAAGTCTATATCCCTCTCCATAGGTAATCCTCTATTCTAAGTTGATTATATTTCTATTGGTTTTCCATTACATAGACTGCAAAAAATTTCCATCCCATACGTACGGACATTTTCATTTATAAGGCAGAGATTTCTCTTATGGTAACCTTTCTAGGAATTCCTTTTACAATAATGGTATTACCTTTATCATCTAAACATGAGAAATTTTTATCATGGCAATTTAACATAAATATATGTTTCTCTAACCAGTCCATTCTTATCAGTAAATCATAAGACCCTAAAGGTAAGATATTTAAATCAGCATGTGTCTTCAAGTCACTCATAATAAATCCATAGTTTTTCACGTAACTAGTGACTTTCTGTTTTGTGCCGGTAGCAAGTTCTACTAGGCAAGATTTTTCAAACTTATCTCGTTGTGATTTATATAATTCTACAATTCTATATGATACATAACTTATAATCGCGCCTGTATCAATCAATATAGAAATGGGATTGTCTTTTATCATTCCTTCGATTTTGACCATTTATGTTTGATGGTCTTCCTGTCAATTCTCCAACATTTCACTGATTCTGGGCATGCTCCTTGCCATATCCCAACCGTAGTATCTTCTTGAATTGAGTTAAAATTATTAAAAGTTTTCTTTCTTATGGGGATATCTTTAAAGTAATGTGGTTCACCACATGCCCAACATTTTAGTGGTTCCCTCTGTGCAGTATTTTTATTAAAGGTAGTGGGTGGTTCCTTTTCTTTTGCTACAGGATTCAATGGCTTAAAGTTTTCATAAATATTCCCTTGATATCCCCCATAGTTATTCCCAAAGATCTTATAAAACTTAGTATTTTTCTTTTTTCTGATCACAATCGTCACATATTCTTGTTTTCTAGTTACGTATGTTTTCCATTTTATTCTTATTTTGATCATAACAAAAGTTTTATTTTCTCATTGTTGCTTCCAAGTTTTTGTATTATCGTACTCGATTCTCTATTTGAATATAAGAGGTAAACAACTAAGAAAACATTGTATTTTTTTCTCTTCAATGATAGAAGGA